>UFQX01000328.1:44850-88204 GCA_900497675.1 Arapaima gigas | reverse complement strand
GGGGGGGGGGGGGGGGGGGGGGGGATGCCGGTAACTTCCACATATGACCCTGAGAAGATATGGTGCAAGATAAACTACATCCCAGAGCTGTTATGATGGGAAGCTTTGAGATTGCACTACTACTCCTGTGGTGTGGATGAGAAATTGGAACCTTCTCATGGAAACCCTTGAGACACAGTACCAGCTAAAGGTAATTCCTTGGCAAGATTTCATTGGCTGGCGAGCACTTCCTTTCATTGTCTCACCTCTGGCTGATCCCCGAAGGGACACAAATGTTGAATATATCACACAAATTCAGGGCACTATTAGAAGAAGAAAAATTTTAAAATATTTTTAGTTTATGCATTAAATAATGTTTATTCATTTAGCTCACACTTTTTTCCTAAGTGACTTACCATGAGAACTTATTTAGTTATTTGCAAAAGTGGGCAATTTTTACTTGTTTACCTATTCATATACTATTTAAATGCTATGTACTATTTTTCTACTTCAGCTTTTAAGTATACAGTATTATAAAAAAATCCAAATATATTTTTGAGCATTTAGTATATTTTGCACCAAATGCATTAATGCAATCACCAGTTTGCGTGATCAAAACAGTGATGCATCCAGTATTATACAGACACATTGGCTCTGCTGCCTTGGCTTGTTGGCTGCCTTTAAAGCTCTGAAGTGGCAGAGGAGAGAGGATTCTAGTGGTGCCATTTGTCCTTCATTGCATAAAAGCCTTGAATAGAGGAAATCTGACACTTATATGATTGTTCAAAGTTAATTTCTCTTAATGTTCTGTTTCTCGATTCCTGGCAAGGTTTGTGAAACCCTTCACGAGGGCTTTCCACTCTTCAGCAGTTTCTGAATGATGGAGACACCTTGGCTTAATCTTATAATACCAGGCACATGTGATTTTTAGAACATATTTATGGGGTGCCCTTTTCAATTGGGAGCTAGTTCCACTGCATTAGGTACTGTGCCCTCATGAATGCTAAAGTTTTTACAGTGACTATTGTAGCAAATATGGCCTTTGCAACATGAGATGACAATGAGCGCAGAAGACGTGCTGATTTTTGGATTCACCTGTATTCCAAGCTGTGTTTCTAGTTTATAGTACAACCCAATAAATACTGTAGTAAACTACAATATACTAGTGAATTTGTTTGTTATAATTTTTAGACATTAAATATATGTGCATTCACTCAAAAATATTTAACCTCTCCATACCAATCACATATAGAGTACTGTGCAAAAGTGTTAGTCATGCAACTTCAATGTCTGTTGAGCAGCACAGGTAGATTCTTATCTACCATCAGGGAGGTTTCTGGTTGGTCCCAAATTCATTCTGCAGCCTGAGAATGAGCTCAAACACCCAATCTCAGTCATACACAACTATCTTCAGCAAAAAGAAGGAATCCTGCAACAGATGGTCTGGTCCCCACAGAGCCCTGATCTCAACATGATCAAGTCAGTCTGGGAGGACATGCAGAGACAGTCAAAGTCTGCAGAACAACTCTGGTCAGTTCCTCAAAACTGTTTGCAAGAACCTACCAACCTCTATCTTAAACTGCATGCAAGTTTGCATAAGAGAATTGATGTTGTTTTAAAGGCAAAGGGTGGTCCCACCAAATATTGATCCGATTGAGGTTTTTTTTGTCTACTGCACTTTTTAGAAGGTTCATTGACTAATAAGTATTCATGGCATTATTTTTGGAACCGTCCTCACTTTATAGTCTTTTTCCCACAGGTGCTTAAGACTTTTGCACAGTATTGTACATGGATCAAATCACACTGTCATTTCCCTGAATGCAGTTACCGGTGTTACTCAATTTATTGACTTTGTCCTTGGTGATTTATAATGTCAATAAGCAAGCAACTCTCCAAAGTGACTTATAAAGTCAGGTTTGGGCACTAAGTTACAGTTATTTATAAAGCTGGATAATTTTTACTGTATCAGTAGAGGGGAAGCACCTTGATCAAGGGGACTACATGAAGAGCTAGGATTCAAACCATATTCCTCAGCATTAATGAGGCTTACACCATTACACTACCTGCTGTTCCTATTATAAGTACATTAGATCATGTCCCATTGATAACAGATGTTTGAGTAAAAAAAAAGAAAAATACAGAAACAGTGTCGAGCTTTATGTTTACTAATGAGGAGGTGTAGCACTACTAAAGACACTGCAGAAATGCATGCTGCCTCTTGGTGTCCAGGTGAACCCACTACTGCAATGCTGACTGATCTCCATTAAGAAGGTCTGACATCACTCATGACAGCAAAGAAGATGTTAATCTATTATGTTGCTGTGTAAACAAGACAACTTCCCACAGCTGTCTGCTTTTCAACAACAAATGAGATTGACTCACTCACATCCATGGGCTGCACTTGTCTTTGTTTGCTTTTAATCTGTCCTTAATTGGCACCCAAAAGAGTCCAGGCTGCAGCTTTGGAGCAGCAATTTGGTGCAATTTAATGTCTGCATCATGTTTTTCTTGGACTACCAGTTGTTATTTGGTGCTTTTTCAATAACACTGCCCTGTTTCTGGCCTCCACAAGCTTGCTTTGGTGCTCAGTGTCTCCAAAGCCTCTTCCAAAACTTGGGTCCTTCAGGCGCAAAACATCAGCTCTAACCAACACATAACCTGCTGCTCCAGTGCCTGACATATAGCATAACCATGGAAGGGATGTGTAAAGAACTACCATACCTTTACTTATGCTTAAGTAATGTAATTCTTCCTCAAACACTTTATAGCCCATTGTGTCCAAACAGGTCCCCTTGGTCTGCTGACCAAAAATGACTTAGTAAATTTCCATCTTCAAAGGGTATGAAACATCATTTCTACTGGTTTGTTGCTTTCATGTACTATATAGATGTTGTTTACCAAGAAGAAATATGCAGATGATGCCCCGTACCACAAGCACACTGCCGTTAGCTGCCTTTCTCACTGGAGAATTTCTATTACTGCTGTTGTTCCCATGACACAAATGTGTCAAAAAATCAGATTCTCAGGATTTAGATTCCCAAACAAATCTGTTCTGTTTTGAACTCTGCCATGACCAGTATGAAAAACCTCCAGACCCATCAGGCACCCATATGTGGTCCAGCAGCTCACTGCGTATGTCAGAGAAACACCAAACACCAGTGTCTGAAGCCCTTAATGAGTCCTTTGTCTTTGGAATCACACTTGACACTTTTATTAATACTTATGTGGTGGTGGAGCAACAGAAGGTCCTGGGGCACGAGGCAGAGCCCTGCGCTGTCCTGCTAATCAACCGCGTGTTCGACTCAGTCCTGTCACCTGTGGTCATATGTCAACCCTTTGGTTGTGTTGTGAGAGTGCCTAATATTTTAGTGCTCCCTTCAAAAATTTGGCAGCCAGTCATGATTTCTTAAAATAGATTATAAAGAGATGATCAGCTAATGTTGTGTTGTTGCTGTTGTTGTTGTTCCTGTGGTTGTTAGTGTGTGTGTGTGTGTGTGTGTGTGTGTGTGTGTGAGAGAGAGAGCTCCTGAAATTGACATTTGATACTATTTGCTCTTCATAATAGTCTCACCTGTTCATTTCCTATTGTTGGCCAGTTCCAACCTGACACACCACAGATGTGCAAAATTAATCGCATACAACTCAAGGAAACTGGTGATTTATGTGTTGATTTGCATAAGGTGGAGGGTGTCATGGAGCATTATGGTAATCAGCTGCAAGAAACCGTATTTATGGCAAATACAAAATTGTAAATGGATCCTATTTTACAGGAACACAACCCAAGGTTGTGTCACACTGAGTGGGTTGTCCATGTGATCACTGCGTGTGTTTGCAGGAGAACCAAAGTGTTGACTTGTTTGTTTGGTTCTGTCTTGTGTGCCATGGAGGATCAGCTAAGAGTTGAGGGTGGGGAGGAAACCTGGGAAGGAAGCGGTACCTAGTTACCTCTGTGGAAGTGAGGTCCAGCCGATTTCTGCTGTTGTCTTAGGTAGGAGCCATGCCTCCCTGTGATGCCCTCATTCCTAGCCAAGCTGCCGCAGATCTGTTGGCATTTGACACTGAATTGACACGACAGGCATGGCGGACGAGTCGCAAGGCATGCATTGGAGAGCTTAGTCAGTGCCTTGGGTATAAATGTCAAATAAGCAGTGTGACTTCTTTAATCAATGGAAGCATTTTGAAAAAGCTCCCGTCTAAATCTGCTTGCAGCTATCGATCTAGTTTCACATTCTCCTTTTTTTTTTGGTTGGCATTTGCTTCATATTAAATAAGCTCTCAGGACACCCCGCTTAATTTCCAGGAAGAGACGACAGAAAAGGTTAACCAATGGCACCCTGCTGCAGGTTACTAGTCAGCAAAGGCAATATAGGAGATTCTGCTCCTTCAGAAATGCTGTCAAAATTTTGAGCACGATCAATGTCTCCTGGACAGAACACCACTCTCTAACATTCTGATGCTTTTTCAGGGACACCAGGACATGTAGTGTTTTGGTAAAGCAACGCCAGACACATATGCATCTGCCACACATAACTTAAGAAGCCATTCATCACTCTCAGGTACGCAGCTGATAAAATAGACCGAAGGTTATGATGATTTTGTGTTATATTTTTAGCCACGAATAAAGCTATCAATTCTATTTTTAATCAAAATTTCTAAAATTTTTCTTATCAGGTAACAAGAAAAATTTCCCTTCCTACTGTTTCAAAACTTTTTGAACTAAACTTACTGATATATTTTCCCATAAGAACCACAACCTGACCCACAGCCCAGTCTTATTTTGGCACTTGTATCGCCGAAGGAGCATGTCGCTCAGCACATTGCTGCAGATCTCCGGTTATTAAAAAAGGCAGAAAGTTGCAAAGAGCTGTGATTAAGTGGCAGCCCTTTCGCTCTGCCGGTGACTGCCTGCTCGAACCGAACGTGATTCATCACACCCACCGCTCTGTCTGAGTCACACTCACACGTTGTTCTCCTCGGATAGATACACCGATTGATTAAAGACTCCAGTGTGTTACCATCGCTGCGGCGGACAAAGGAACCCGATTAGAGGGGACTGCGTTCTAGTTGGGGTCAGTGAATGCAGTCAGCAGTTGTCACCCCGTGTTAGTAGCTGGCAAGGCTGTACGGACAGGATTCTGAGGTTTGTTGGTGGAAAATGCAAGATGTGATGAAAAGCTAACTTGGAGGTCACATGAAGCTGGATATGTATTGATTTATGCAAATGGGGCAAAACAAACAAGTTTCGCTATTTTAAATTTGACTGCTGTCAAATAAGTCTCAGAGGACTTATTTACTGTCTGTGACTACAAACAATTATTAATATTGGATTGCACTTTAGTTTATCATCTTTGGCCAAAAACACATAGTTGCACAAATGTAATTATAAATATATGCTAATGTTTATTCACAGCTGTTGGCGGCGATGCATATAGAATATAGAGATTCAAAAGTTTTAAGAATTGCGTCATCTCCCTCTTTTCACTTTCATTTGTCCTGCTGAGCCCCATAAAGAGAACCCTGCAAATATTTTGGTCTGGTTGGGCTTGGCAGGAGACATTTTTTTGTATTGCAAGATGAAACCCGAGACATCAGTATACTGAAGTTGCATGTGTTATGCAGTGTATCATGTGCGGATATTCTGACTGGTGGTGTATTCAGGAGATGAATGAGTGATGGTGGTTATGAACCTTATTTTGAAAAGCTGATGGCTATCAGCACTTATATTAGCACTGTAGCTGTAATAAACCACGCCTCACATGACAAGTTACAAAATGATAACTTTGATGCAAACTGACAGAGCACAATTGCTGATGGCCACAAGCCACTCAAAAGAAGGATCGCGATCACCAACAGGCACAATTTATTCTTTATTGCTGCCTTTTCTGGTCAATAAGTACCTCAACTGCCAGCAAATTCACAGTTTCTCAGTTTATTACCCTCCTTGTTTCATGCCAGGATTTAAATTATGATGTATTTGTTGATTTTGCTTGCTATGGATTGCATTACTTGCCCACTGTGTGAGCCTTATACCTTCATCAACCAGCCACATTATACTGTATCTGGACACCATTGTTATACTACCATTTTATTTGTAATATCATAGTTGCAAAGGAAAAGCTGCATTCTATGTAAATGTAAACATTCACCTTCTTGTATGCCACCTTTTGACCGCAAATATTTAAATTTTTTCTTTCAGCTGTTGCAATTTACAATATTAGATGTGTATACTGAGCTGCATACCTGTATTTAGCCCTTGAAACAGGTAGCTAATTTTTGTATAAATTAACAGTAAGAAAAATGACCAAGGATGCCACTGTAAGAGGACGGAGTTGACTGTAGGTCCACTGACTGGAATGCTGTCAAGTACAACTCCTCCAGCTCCCACATTACCCTACATCTTTAACTATTTTTAGTTATTGACATTTTTCACAGAGTGAAATAATTAATTCATAACAAAATCATATTTCCGTCTTTATCGAAAGAAGCCTTCTGAAGGTTGAAAAAGAGAAAGCAACAGCCATAATCGGTGTGCCACCTGGGCCTTCAAGTGAAAGAATCTATAAGTCAGTGATTCACCCTCTTTTTCTGCGCCGTTAACTCTACCAGGATGTATGCGCAGATGCCTGCCAGCACCATGTGGAGATCCAGCAGTTGAAGTAGACTCAAGCAGCCAGTAATGCTGCCCCACACCCTATTACTTCACTCCTAACAGGGCCGCTGGGGCTGTCCCCATCTGCTGGCTTAGTGTCTGCTCCCTCCCACGATCGATGTACCTACAGGGGTCGGCAAAGACAGGCAGTCGTTCCCCTGCAGAGGCCTGCAAGTTCACACTGTGAACTGCGGAAGTGACGCTCCGCTGGTGTGTGGCTCACCACCGATCGCAATCCACCGGCGTCCTTCGTCGGAAATTTACACGGAGAAAATGTGACAAAATTAAAAAAAAAAAAATGAACAGTTCTAGACATACATACAAACAAATGACAGTTTCTCTTCTGTGTCACTATTTTTCAGTTAAAAACCACACCACGTTGCACGCTGCCCTTACATAATGTGAGCTCATTAAAATAAAGCACTTTGCACACAGCCCACTGTGACAGAAGTAGCACCAAACTGCTAGCCCAATCTAATCACAGCGCTCACATTTTGCTAAAGGCACCAACCACGATTTTCATCTTAGCCTTTTTCTTAGTGCATCTTGACAGCTTCAGAACTTTAAAGTTTAAACTTATTTAAAAGTATTAAGTAGGATGTATCAGCTGTCACACAACATTAAAATCTGGATCTGTTTCATTAACTTCATTATGTGAGATAAGGTATCGTAAAAGTAAAGGCTGCCCTAGCAGTTGTCTTTCTGGGATTCAAATCTATAACTGACTGATCACAGCATTTTTAGTCTGAATGTGTTTTCACCAGCACTTGTATTTAACCTGCAGCAAAGCCAGATGTTCCATATTAGGAACTGAGCCCTGAGGCCAGAGGTGTCCGGTGGTTGAGGTTAACAGCTTTGCTTTGAATTTTGTAATATGAGAAAAAGCTATTGTTTCAGACCTTACCAAAACCACACACACACACACACACACACACACACACACACACACTTTACAGAGGTTATTATTTGAATTAGTTCAGAACCAGTGCCTGGGCACAGAATGATCTATCAGCATACAGTGAGCGGTGTGTTAACACATTTGCCTTGTAAATGGAAGATCTTGGATTTCAATTCTTGTTCCTGCTGTAGTACCGTTGTGCAAGATACTTATGTTCAAATGATACATTGAAATGAAAAGAATGAAATGAAATGAAATGGCCAAACTGTAGGGATGACAAAATAACCATAAGTAGCTTAAAACTATGAGTTACTTTAGAGAAAATGGGTGAGCAAAAATAATTTAAAACATGTATTTATCCTGTTGTACCTCCATTTGACATTGTGTGCTTCATAGCATCCAGTCCCTTTCGACTGGAAATTAGCATATGTAACTTAAGGATGGTCTATCTGTCTTTGGTCCCTGAACCATTTTTCCATTACTGCTGCAATAGTATATAAAATGCTTGCCTTTTAATGCTGGCTGCGCATGAGGAAAAGGCTTACAAAAAAGGTCTATGTTGAGAACCTCACACCTCGACATTCCCTGCTGTAATGGAGAACAATTATTATTTAGACCGAACGGCACTCGATTTGATTAAAGTCCGCCGACTCGGGCCGTCTCATCTGGTGAGAGTGGAGCAAAGCCACTGCAGCTCCAACATTCCCGCTATGGTTTCTTTAATGCAGGTATCATCTGTGGTATACAGGCAGTCAGAGCTCAAACGGCCATTCAGTGGGTTATTGTATCATATGATAAAGCCCACAGCAGGTACCTTTTGTATTCCTTATATGAATATAAATGATGTGGCCTGTATAGTTATTAATTTGTATCACCTTTTACTCTAGTTATTCAATGTTGTCATCATCAAATCTAAAGTCTCAGAGGACTTATTTACTGTCTGTGACTACAAACAATTATTAATATTGGATTGCACTTTAGTTTATCATCTTTGGCCAAAAACACATAGTTGCACAAATGTAATTATAAATATATGCTAATGTTTATTCACAGCTGTTGGCGGCGATGCATATAGAATATAGAGATTCAAAAGTTTTAAGAATTGCGTCATCTCCCTCTTTTCACTTTCATTTGGATCCTTGGAACAGAATAAAATCACATGTGATGAGCGCACGTGAACACGCCCTACATTCCTGGCATCACGCTAATGTTTTTCAGACGCGAACTATAGGAAGGGGGCTGATTCTGCTTCTGCACCATGGGAACGCTCCTTCACACACTGCTTACTTTATTCAAGAATTTTTGCTACAAATGTAAAAAAGTCAAACTAAAAATATCAAAATGAAGTCAAAAGGACAATTCCCTGACAATCCAAGCATCCACAATAATTTGAAGGCAGAACTTAATGACGTCAGAGCTGAAGATGGCCAGTGCTGCTTCCAAAAGCTGCTGCAAACGCACAGAACTGGGGGAAATTACTGCGATCCGCACATGCATAAAGTTATGTATGTATAATATTGTTTAAAAATAAATTATACATCTGTGAGGTTTTTGATCATATTTCATACGAGACCTCCCACTTGTTGGGTCTTATAACCTTTAATTTTTTTTCAAAAGTAACCTTGATTGAAGTATGCTTATGTGTACAGCACAACTGGCTTGAGTTTACTTTTTAAAGCCCGACAAGAGTAAGACTGCTGAGCTCTAAAAAGACACACGCTGAGAGAAATAACACACCATGTAATTGGAATATTTTCATTATGACTGATTTTATAATTGATGGACAAAGCATTTCATGCCTTCAGAAGAGAATGTATTTATATGCAGCTTGGGTATGAAGCAACAGGATAGATTAAAATAACGTCCATGCAGGAACATCCAGTGACATGGTATGATTTAATAACAAAGAAATTAGATATAACTTTAATTACAGTCCATATCCTAATGGATAAAATGCGTTATTAAAACTTGTGAATAATCTGTGCATCTTTTCCATTTTAATAACTAATTATTTTATTTTTCAAAGAGATGTAGGAGAAAGCCATCAGGTAGTATACTGGTTAACTAGTCTAGTCTTGTCATTACGAAGGAGTAGATTCACCCCCCCCCCCCGGCCCTTCTATTGTGTCCATGATTATGGAAAATTGATTCTAAAATAGCTTTCAAAGGGGTAAAGTTTACAAATGCAAGGATAACCAGATCCACCTTGTGAAGGTAATGCATTCATAAGGTGAATTAGTCCCCGAAATGAAACAGATTTATTCTAAATATCACCAAACCCAATAAAAAAAAGTCACAGTCGCTTCAATAGTTAACATTTGTTATCATAACAAGGCAGTTTCTCTTCATTACCTATGCTAAAATTCTCTGACTACCTGCACTCATTCAGGTCTTTCATATTTATTATGTGCTGCATACTTAACAGACACTCACAAACAATTTGTACAAAGTTATACATAATTCCGCCTTTAATTTAAAAATCACGGAAGAAACAGAAGAAATGAGTGCATACTATGCAAGTGAGTTCACAGTAAACAAGCTGTCTGTGCTGTTTGCATGCTCTCCCCATATCTGCGAAGGTTTCCTCTCAAAATATTTGTGCGTGTGTGTGTTGCGTTGTTCTGCACCATAGATGATTGAATACTTGTTGGCTGTTTAGTGTAGTGTATCTAGCACTGTAAGTCTCCTTAGATAAAGGTGTTGACTGAATCCTGGTTTATAATCGTTGTGAAGAAATGTGTTTGATAAATCAACAAATGCAAACATAAATGTCTCGCAGGAGGTGCCTAAAATCCCAATTCTGTCCTCTAAATGCAAAGAAATGCCTTGTAGGGCAAGGTGGGGATAGTAAATGAAAGTCAAATTCTCATAACTCAAACGGATGCGTATTGGGGGATCACTGTATGCTGAAAAATAGCTGCAAAGTCACAAATAATACACGGACACAGCTCTCTTCCTTCTTCCCCAACTGAAGGGTAGAAATTAGGACCACAGTTAAGGTGCTTTCACAGGGATGCTGTGTCTGTAAAACCTTAGCTTTAGACATTCAGCTGTTATTCTGGAAGCCTTTTCTGTGACCAGCTGCCAACATTCCTTAATTAAATCCTGCTTAAAAAGTCCGTTTGTACGGTTTATTTCCAAATGTCACATTCTAGTGGCCACCTGTATGTCATTACTACATCACTGCATAACCTGGCTCTAAATGAAGGAAGGTACAACAGAATTATTCAGTGATGTTGCATTCAAGAGTCACCAGCCGTATTCTGCCTTACGTCTGTGGTTTTTGTCTGTGGAATTTCAGACTAATTAATCTTCCGGATTGACGACAGCAGAACATCACCTGGCGTCTGCTGCAGCTGTGGTTGGATAGCTGACTCAGTGTCATGGTGCCTGAGCACCAAGATGAGGTACCGTTACCTGTGGAGGTCTTTAAGCTCTCCTCCCAAGGAAGACAAACTATAGCTTAGCCCCAAGAACATTCATCTATCCATTCATCCACCGATCCATCTACCAAACATAAGTTCTTTGTCCTGCTCAGGGTTGCAACAGTTGGGAGAATTTGCTGGAATCACTGGGTGCTACACCCTGGGAAGTGCATCATTCCATTGTAGGATGGCCACACATGCACACAATCACATACTATGCAGTTTATAGTGGTCAATGAACCAGCTCAGGTGCTCTAGTGTAGAAACATTTCATTGTAAATTCACCTTGGAGGAGAGTGTCAGATGAATGAATAAATGATAATACTTTGGGGCAAGGTTTTTACATAAGAATTTTACCTCCCAAATTAACCGCATTTAGAGCTAAACACATTTACAGGTAGAGCTACTCTGTCTACCACTGACTAGCCAAAAAAGTGGACACACTGCACATTTTACCATGGTGATAATTACAATTTTCTACCATTGATTTTTAACAAATGTAATTATTTCATTAGATTTATATAACCTTTCTGTTGTTGTATCTGTTGCATCCATCTCTCTTTGGTTGCAGAGCTGAGCATCTGTTGAACCATGCGGCCATAACCACTACAGCTGGGTGAAAGGACCAGGCTGTGTGTGGCTGTGCCAGTGTGTGTGTGTGTGTGAGAATGCAAACAGGTTGAAGCAGCCATGAGTACAATTACAGCCCAACAGGTGGCGAGCAGCCGTCCTTAGCTAAGGAAAGAAGGTGCCCATTTGTGGCTTCCTGCTACAGTTCTTTTGTCTATTTACCGTTCCTGTTTTGCACTTGAGAGAGACAGCGATCACGGCATATTTATAGATGCAAGAAAACAAAGACTTCCATTTCCTGTTTTGTCACCTCCAATGGGAAGCCAGACTGAGTAAAAACCATTAACTAATCCGTCTCGGATATTATAGCATTTGGACAATCATAACACAATGGTGCAACGTACACCAGGCATGAAGAGACAGGAGAACGCCCAGCTCTTCACGGAGCTTCGCCGTGCACTTTTACGGTTTGTAATTAAAGCGACTGTGTGCAGCAATGAGGAGCCATTTCAGCTCCCCGGCAGCAAATGAACAGTTAGTGTCCTCCAACATTTTGTTATCACAGGGGAACAGGCAAATTTTTTCCGCAAAGAGAAGTATTTAGGAGTGTAAAAACAGATGACATTAAGGTAGGTTCTTCTGGTTCCGGAGAAGTGATCATCGTGCGCGCAACACAATTGTGCAGAAAATTATTTCAGGCCCGCTGGCATTAATCCAGCAAAAAGGTACAAGAAGTTTAAAAAAGATGGAGATTCCTTTTGATTCATTCATGTAGAATAAATCAAACTATTTTCAACTGATTTATTTAATTTTCAATGTGTTTATCTGGTGACTGATAAACATGTAATAATGGATTGTCAATAGAATAAGACTTCTTCATCTTCAAATTAAAAATAATTTACTGCATTTTGTCCACAGGGAATGGCATATTAAGTCATTTTCAAATTTCCATATATACATTTTAACTGTAGATTACATATATAGTTTAGGTTGCAAAGATGTTATCAGTATCACAACTCCTGGGAACAGTACCACAGTTGACCTATTGCTCTGCTACCTGTTTGCTCGGTGTTTGCCCCTCTTCTCAACCTACCTGCTTCTTGAGTCATCCTTTGTTGATTCATCGCACCCAAGTCCACTTCCTTCTTATACCTTGATGACCTGTTTGTTTAATGCATTTCAGTTCACTTGTCTTTGTATCACATTCTATTCACTTTCTGCACCCCTCTCTCCTCCACTTCAGTCTATCTTATCACCAGTTTCACCATAACAATTAGATATAAATATTAAGTAACCAGTTAACAAACTCCAAGACTTTTAAGTCACCTGGCCTTTCTCAACTCGATCTTTTAGTCTTTACCACTCTCTAGTAGATATGACTGTTTTGGCTTTCTTTCTGGTTTTGAGACAACAGTATTTTTGAAGGGTGGGGTTTGTTAGCTCCATGCCCAACTCTCAACTTGAAATCCTGGGTGGGCAATTTTATAGTAACCAATTAACCTAAAAAAACCTGGACCTTGGCAACCTGGACAATTGGAGGAAACCAGAAAATCTTGAGGAAACCCACCTGCAGGGACACAGGGTCAACATGCAAACTCCACAAAGACTGAGATGGGTTTGAACTCACATTCAAAACCACAGCCCAGGAATTGTGTGGCACAAATGCTACTTGCTAGCCTCAATAAATTCAGGAATGTAGGATCCTGAAACACAGCCTTATGAAGCTGCCAATCAGCTGACCCTGCGTGAGGAATCTGCCCCACCCTGGGGATTCGCTTCTCACCCCATTTTCTTCCTTCTCGTGTCGCCTTCACTTCAACACTTGACCCTTCCTTTCCCACTCAGACTCAGTGAGACAGCAGAGCTGCTTGCCATGCTAACATGGCACCCAATAACTAACCAATAGAATGATAAAGCTGTCATTACAACAGTTTTTAACTATGTTGAAATGAGGACTTCATCAAAGCACGGAAAAGCATAAAAACAACAGGTTTGAAAGACAATATAGAAAATAAACTGCATAAATCACTCATAAAAACCATGAAAGGAATATTACATGAGAGTGAAACGTATAGACTACCCTCAAGGTGAGAAATTTTTAACTTACAATGACTGCCCCATTAACATTACTGTATTATTTTGAAGCCTCAGCATTTGGCTGTAAAGTCTAACAACAACCCTCCATCTGCTGTATGATAAACTGTAACAAAGCCCTGTTATACAAGGTAGCAGTCACGTATGCTAATTGTTTATATATCCTTGCAGTTCATATAACATGCAGTGTTTTTGACTTTCAGCAAAGTTGGCATAAAGTGAGGTCAGTGGAATGCAACCCCATTATGTTATATTATAATAAACGTTGGAAAGATGAATGAAAATCATGTATTAATAAAATAGTTAGAGATATGTATTTTAAAACTATAATGTGCAGTCTGTCTAGTTGGTTCTGCCGAAGAAACTCTTTATATGTCTATGTTTCTGAGAATATTCTGGTACTTATAAATGAAGCAACAGTAAGAGTAAATTAAATTAATAGCTATTTGCATTGTATTCAGGCAGCTAGTTGACACTGAAAGGTTAGGGAAGCTTGTAAGGTAATGATTCAGAAACATGTGGAACTTCTTCAGGTCGCAAAGGTGAACACTTAGAACTGCCTGGAAGAATCTTTTATTCTTGAAATAAGGATACTAGTTGTAGGATTTTTATAATAGCCATAAACTGTTGGGAGGGGGGGTCCCTTTAAAGAGCACAGACTGGGCAGCAATAACAAGTCGGGGGGGGGGGGGGNGGGGGGGGGGGGGGGGGGGGGGGGGGGGGGGGGGGGGGGGGGGGGGGGGGGGGGGGGGGGGGGGGGGGGGGGGGGGGGGGGTCAAGGGAATTAAGGCTCTGGCCTTGTAACTAGATGATTACAGCTCCAAGCACCCAGGAGGAACCCTGTCAGGCCATCTTGAGCACTTAACCTAAGCTGCTCTGCTGTACAAGCAGGTGGAGTGTACACTGCGACAGTCCCTGTGGACATGGGTGTCTGTTGAGTAAACACATAATTTAAATTCAGTGCTTGGAGTGTGAGGAATAATTTAAAATTGAGCATTAGAAGCCCTCCGTGACCTAGACACTGCCTGTTTTTTCTTTGCTTTTGTCTGATTATGATTTTCCTAGTTCAGCAGCTCCTCCGCCTTCCGCTTCCCTGTAGTCGCAGTGAAAATGATTAGTTGCTTTCTGTGGAGGAATTGTTTACTGACAGTCATGCTTTTTCTCCTTTCCGCACGGATGCCAGAGCAGAGGTGGCAGAGTGGTGGATCAGCATCTTCAAAGTTGCTGGGGAGAGGAGTGCGAGCACAAAGCTTTGCACTGCATATTAACACCGGTGTGTGTAGAAGCCCAATATTTGCGAATCACTGCTTTGTGCTACTGACAGTCCTTGGTGAAGGGCAAATTGGACTGGAAAGTAGGAAAGAAACACAGTTTTCTGTACTCTCCATTTAGTGTCAGTTAATTTATTTCACAACACTTTGGGTTTACAGCCTTATTGTCTACAGGCTTTATTTGCATGGCATCGTCATATTTTTTAATCGTATTCAAAGTTATAAGCTGGGGCAGAAGAACGAAGAATAGGATTGCAGTTTGATTTGGACCTTTTTTGAGAGGGGGTCCCTGTTTAAACTTTAGGATTATAGCGGGATGGATACAGGCTGATCTCCCTATGTGATGCCAAGCCATCGAAAGAGAAAACCCTTTAAGTATTTATTGCCAAAGAAATGGGTGGTGTGGTGACAAAGCAGGCAGCAGCAGTGCCTCATAGCTACAGGGCTGTGCATCTGGTCATAGGTCAAAATCCAGATCAGTCTGTGAGCACCTCTGCTAGGTCCAAAGACGTGGCATTCAGGTGAATTAGTATCCTTAAATTGCCAATACTGTGGATATGTGTGAGTGAACGTGTGTGACTCCCCCATGATGGATCTGTGTTTCTATTTCACACAGACATGAAGATGACTTTGGACCCCCACAAGCCTGTATAAAGCTGTTATAAACAGCGAGTAAGTAAGACTTGCTTGCATAGGATTTGCAAGAATAACTTTTCACAGGTTTTATGATCTTTTTTTCTGCAACCTTCTGGACGTTTAAGAGGTATAAAATCCAGTTTCATCCAGCTTTTTCTTTAGGTTGGCAAGTGAAGCAATTGACTCAACACAATGGAAGTGAATTTTACAGCAGGACACGCATTTTTTTGTCACAAAATCTTCATCAAGACCTCAGTGTAACTCAACTGGCCAAGCAAGGGTATTGTAGATCCACAAATGGTTTATTTTTCTTCAGCAAAGTACCAGTACTCTTGTCACATCTGTAAGAGTCCCAACAGTAACTACTAAACCTCAGACTTGTGCTAGTAAACAAAAGTCTTTGTTTCCTTCCATCCATCCAGTTTCATTCTGAAACCAGCAACTTTATACAGTCAGCTCTGTTCTGAACCATTCCCTTCACCATTTAAGTTAGAAAACATCAAACATTAATTTAAATCTTCATTTAACATGACTGTATTTCTGAGTTTCTTCAGCTGAATTCAAACAACAGTGTATCCACTTCTACCGTGCGTTGTGTGTATATTTTTAAAGAACTTTAACTCCCATGACTCCTCCAACTGATCTTTTAGGCCTCGGCTGCAATTTTATTCCAGGTAAGGCAAGTGTTTGTTCTTTCTGTACAAGGCACTTTTCTACAAACATTCACTTCTACAATACACATGTTCTGTAACACAACATCATCCCATTTACATTTTATACATATTTACATATTATAGAGCACATTTACACACTACACACATTATCAACACGGACTTTTCCACGTGTGGAACAACTGCTCTGTTACATTCAGACTTAAACTGTAAGATGACTAAAGCCACATCCTACTGTATTCCAGTGAAGTGAACGGGAAGCTTATTCTAGTTGCTTTCAGAAATACATTAGTTGTGTTACACAAGTACTTAACTAGATTTATCGTATCACGTTCAGCAAGCAGACTACTGTGGTTAAGCAACCCCTGTTTGCTGTTTACTAAATCCTTCACATTATACATGTGATATTTTTCCAGCTCTTGGATTGCAACACTATACACTGACACTACTCAGTCTCCGTGTATTACGCTCACTTTATCCCCTCCCACCTCCCAACGTGGAGAGCCAAGAGTGCTCAGATCCAGAGATTGGTATTAACATATCCGGCTCAGCCTAGTTTAAATCCGTTCCATATTTTTCCATCTGGGAGGAATGAATTGGAAAAGATTATTACTGTCCACAAGCTGCTATTGGGCTGCCTCACTCTGCGGGCTCCTGCTTTGTCGACAGCTGCAATGCCAACCGAACGGACACCAGGCCCCGGCTCCCACAACCACTTGGGGCTTGTTCAGATTTCACGCTGAGGTAGTTAAACAAAACTAAACAGTTTCAGTTCTTCCCCCTTGCACCCTGCTGGGCCTTTGCGCTGATAGTGAAGAGCTTCATGAAATGTTTAAGAAAAATTATCTTACTGCTTAGCCCACACTTTTCTGCAAAGCAATTTACATTTTTAAACCACCTGGATATTTTCTTAAAGCACTTAAGGTTCAGTTCAATTTGTTTCAGTTCAGTTATATTTATTTTTGTCTAAACCCTGCTGAATAGGTCATCTTTTAGCGCAAAAGGTTAAGTGCTTCACTCAGTGGTATTACAACAGCGGATCCATCTCCTTAACTCCTATAGTCCACTATCTTACATTTAAACCGAGTCACGTGTAGGTTACGAGTCTATGTCCTTAAACACAAGCCACCTGCTGCAGTGATACCTAAGAAAGATGAGGTCTACTTGAACCTGAATATTGTCTGTCTGTAGGTTTGCTTTTACCCGGCACCTGAGTCTGCACCATCCCATGGCTTTTATTAGCAGGTGTCTGAGAAGCTGCTGATAAGGATGAGGACGGAAAGTGAACACATTTCATGCAAACTCGTAATGTGAAAATGAGCTTGTTGGGAGCCTCGGCTGGTGGCTCATTACCGGCACAGAATGGGTTTGAATTTTAGTCATTACCCCACTTCAGCGGCAGGCGGTGAAAGTCAGTCTTGGTGTCTTATCTACCTCCAGGATCATGAAACACGCTACTTCTGCAAGCACCTGTAATTCTCCAATATATCTACTGCATGGTGAGGTTGTTGGCCAGGGTGATACATTCACAAGTTATAGGCAGCTACAAAATGCAAAAGACGGCTCAATGAGGTGGTAACACAGGATGATAAACACAACACTTTTCTGTTTAACAAATGCGTATATCTGATAAAATGAGAAAATTAGTGTTTTCTTAAAAAAACGCAGCTGCGGTATTTGATAGTGGCACAGATTTTCTGCAAAACTTTACATGTTCAGCATTTAATGGAGCACACGGTTAACTTCTGAGAATGGAAGACCCAATGCCATTTTCTACAGATCACCCCATAACACAACAGTTATGCCTATAGTTCTACATGTGATGTGCTGGTTTAAGTGTACATAGAAAACCACAGCTCTACATCCTATATATCACCACATATGCCAAGAATAATTTTCAGCACACCTTGTTACCAAGACAACCCAGGATGTTGCATTTTTTTCTGTCGACTTGAAAAGGAAATGGCAGATTCTTTGATACACTTTAAAAAATCTGTTACATTGATGCTTTAATGATATCACTGATACACAATTTTTAAAGCTCATTAAAAGTGTGCAATTCACATGGCAAAAACACACAGGCACATGTGTGTATGTATACATATAATGCTGCGCTTTTTATAGTCAGCTATTCATCATTAAAAATTAAGAACTGCATGCTTTTATCACTGTAAGCTTTTCGGTGGTTCTGAACTATTAGAGAAGCGTGTTTATCTGAAGCCCGAGGCCTTCAGACATTTCAGCACATCCTGTCTTGCCTAATATTTTACTGCGCTTAGTTTGGGATGTAAAGCCATTAAACATGGAAATGAATCTCGACAAAAATGTGATGGTCTTGACTTCTTTTCCTGTTAATCCCCACAAGCAATATCAAAAGAGAAACTTGGAGAGTCTTACAATTCAAAAAAGTTAATTATACCAAAACCACTGACTTTTACTAAAGAAGTGTGTCAAACTGCTGATTTATTTATGCATTCATATATTGAATTTTATTAAGGTTAAGTATAAAAGGGACATAAATGATTAAACACAGGCGTCAGTTGATAAACCCCATCCGGTTCCATCTAGCTCGGCAGAAGGGCTCATTTTAAATGGGAATATGAGGGGAGGTTAGGGATGAAAATAATAAAAGGAGACCTGGCAGCTTTCTTGGAGCAGAAAGTAGTGAAGTACCCAATCAAAAAAAAGGTATCGTTCCAAATAACGCCTGACTTCTTCTTCAGCTGGGTATTTAACATTATTTTAGGAAAAACTGGTGGCTTGAACAAATCAATTGGCAATGCTGTGAGAGGTGTGGATTGCTGAGGAGTCCTAAAGCGCAACCTGTGACAGTAATAAAACTATATCATATAACAATAAACCATTTTTAGGTCAGCCTGGAAAACCACTTTGTTAAGCCTCCTAGTGCTTCAAGGATTTAAGTCACAATAATTCTTTTTCCCTTCGCCTGCCTTCCCTCGGTGGTTTTCATTAATTACGGGGTGCCAGGTCCTGGTGCTCGACCTGATCTCTCGGCACATTAATCTAACTTTACGATCTTTTATGAGGCTGAGGTACATTCCTGTTAAGCCTCTTAGCTGGACAGCTCAGCTTAAACCTCACTGCACACCATCTCCTCCATCTCCTTTCCCAGTCGCTCCCTGAAAGTCCACAAGACTCGAGATTTTCTATGCTTTATGTCCCTCAGGTTTAATTAAATAGTGAACACAGCAAGTCTCACAGAATTGCTATAAATTATTTTCCGCTACTTTAGATTAATGCTGTTATACATTGTTATTCTATTTTGTTTTGCACCTTTCAATATCATTGTTTTAATATACACATTTGCATCTTTGATACTTTTACATACAGCAGATTGACGTCTTACCTTCTTGATGCGTTGTTTCGAAATCTGATTCCTGTTGTTTGTAAGTGGTTTAATTGCAAACATGTTCATGTATGTGGAAAGGAGCATGTTAGATTCAGTGGGGAAAAGTTCACGGTACGGTTGCCTAGCTAGCCAGTACGAACAATATCCAGACAAATTAAATTTTTGGAAATGCTGTTACTGCAAGACCTTTTACTAAAATAAGGAAGCTTGGCTGAAGTGTAGAAGAAGGGAATGTCTCATGAAAGGTTGTTGTACAAAACATATACTAATAAAAACAGTGATAAAATAAAATAGACACAGAGAGCATTTCAACAGCTTTCATTACATCTCAGATCCTACAGGGACTCTGCTGGGACAACATGAACTACATTTAAAGTCCTTTGTTCTGGCTCACATTCACAGCACATATTTACTTCTAGAGCTGAATTTTGACTCTTAGTACACAAGAAGATTCTGGTGTCCCACTGGTCGGGTGCGTTCCAGTCAAGAAGATGAAAGAATCAGCATCAATCTCATAATTTACTCAGCAAAAATCTGGTAGGGACATGGAGTTCATCCTGCCCTGGATTTAAAATATATTTTCTTTGCCAAAGACCAAAGGTTCCTCTCTGAGGCATAAGCTCCACAGTCAAAAATGTAAGATGAGTCCAGCGGTATTTTTACAAAGATCTTAAGTGCCAGAGAGTTAAGCCAAACACTCAGTAAGATACAGAATCCAAGTTGTGTGGCGTGTTGACATGACCAATTAAACAGCCTCAGATGCCTTGTTTTAAATAAGATATGGAACCTTTACAGACATGTCTCAACATAACAATATAAGTTATGATCTTATAATCATCTATCATTAATGGTAGATGACTGATGACAACTAGTTTAGTTTCTTCTTTGCTTTTCATGAGTGATTGTTTGATGATTTCATGGGAGAGGCAATTATATTCACACTGTCAATGATATCTGGCAGGAGTGAGGGGAAAAAGAAGGAATCCACAGTAGACATGTCTTTCAAATAAAATGTAGACGTCCCCTAAGAGTGTTGATGAGTAATTAGAAACATAACTAAGCAGACATTTGAAATGATGAGGTCCTTCTTATTGCCAAGAAGGCTGTTACTGATGTTCTTCTTCATTGAGACATACGAAATAAAGAGAAAATTAAAGATAACCTGTGAAAAGAGGCCACAGGGTGTGGATTTAGCAGCTCCTGGCTTTGGCACTTTAGCACATCCATCATTCTCCTTGTCCATGGGGGGCGAGTTACACAAAGCGTGTGAAAAGGTGTATGAAAGTATTTAATCTCAAAGTCCAGGGTGCCACATAGAACTGCCACCCACACAGTGTTAGAAAAGGGCTATTTATATTCTCATTTAAAAGTGCCAGCATGTTGAAATAAACTATTTATGCAGCATAATAAGGAAAGAACCATGACTGGGGCTCTATCTGGGGGTGTGAGGATTCCCCTCTCAAGAACACAGTGGATTTGTGTGGCCATATGTATAAGCAACATCATGGTCAAATAGTAGGTTCCCCACTGAGTGCCAGGCTGCTGCTGAATGACAGGAAGGTCATAGTTATATCTCAGGAAGGGGCTTCAAGCAGGAGGGTTCCATGGCAGCCAGTATTCAAGTAAAATAGAGAAAACCTGGTAAAATATTCATTTCTTATGATGGTTATGAACTAAAATCTGCAGATATATTCTAGCCACATGTCTGTTGTCATGGTATGGCACTTCAACAGTAGTTCTGAAAAAAAAAATCTTTTTTTCAAAATATGGAGGACAGTAAGGAGTGGCCGATCTAACTGTAGATGCTTTCATTCACCTCTTCCTGAACCAGGATGACCATCCCAGTGACTGTGGCAGTAAGAGCTGAGCACGTGTTTCTTGTTCCCCTGCTGAGGTGTGAGAAATACAGGATTCCTTTTCAGGAATCCTACTTGCTCTCAGGGAGCTGCAATGTGGTGTCTGAAAGGATTCATTTCGCTCCTTCTTGCCTTAACCTCCTGATCCAACAGGGAGTTATGGGAAAGTAAACTGGCACCTTCAGAATGATGTCAGATGGACTGAAATCAAGCGCTGCAAGCTGAGCATGGAGACCTAGAGGGTTTTCATCACCACACCCATGAAGAACTCTTCACATCTGACTGGTGGTTAGACAACATCTTCTACATGTTCTATTGGGCCCCTTGCAAGTCCTCAGCAACAAACAGGTTTTAGAGATGAGAGAGATACGTGAAGCTGCATTCCTGACACAAAGCAAAAACATTGACAGAATGAAAAGAGATGAGCCTTTGCAAAGAATCTGTCTAACATCTAATGTAACGGTGCAGAACAACTTGATGTGACAATTAAATGAAGTTTTAAAAACATGCATTATGACATCTAATTTGCAGACTGCAGAAAATCACGACACACATCTCACACAACTTTTACGGCACTAATATCCACATGACACCAGGACTCGCACAGCGCTGAGAACAAACTAGTTCCTGTTCTGTGTAGGAGGTCTCAATGTCCATCACTGCCCAGAACACACATTTGCTGCTGCTCCAAAAGAGATGGATCCGTAAGAGATGGGCTTCAAGTTAGCAAGATCAGACACTAAGGGCTATTATTTTTTGGAGGCAAAAGCTGCAGAGATCACATCCTACTGACAGCTAGCAATAGAGGGCAAGCTGTTTCAAAACGGGGTGGTGAAGTACTGATACCTTGCTTGGCTGTATAACTATGGCTTATTTCTCTTATGCTTTATGGTTCCTGTGAATATTTTGGGGTAAACCCTACATTTATGGGATAAGCATCACAGAACTTAGATGGGAGAAGTTATATGTTCTAGTTTGCATATATGCTACTCCTCAGTCTGCAACTCAAAGATAAAAATGCTGTATTATCCATGCTGATGTTAACTTTACAATGATCCTTCAGCAAACCGGACCTGTCTTACCGAGAAGGATATGGTACTACAGTGCAATATGCTGTAAATGTTACACTGTATGTTCAGCATGTTATGATAGCATCCTGCTGAATGTGTTCTGTTAAAAGTGAAGAATGGGGTCTATAATATTCACGGTATTCACTGTTCTGTCAAGTTTGCAAGTTGTTGGACATTCAGAGAATGACGCATCTAATGGAGAAACTCCATTTCATATTTGACTGACAGAGCTGTCAAAAACAGCAATAGGAAAAGTTCGGCTTCATGAATGACAGACATTTATGGACCAATGACAGAATTGGTCTTGACATGCTTCCAAACTGATATATAATGCTGTTATCAGGCTACTGGGTAGAAAGCACTTGAAAATGGGTTGGGAAAGGAAGGGCCAAGTGCTGAAGTGAGAGTGACAAGTGAAAGGAAGGAAATGGGAAGTATAATGGAAATGTGGGCGAGAAGAGATTCCTCAGGGGGGAAATCCCTCATGGTTGGGCAGTTGCAAGGTGGCTTTGTCAGGTGATAGTTTCGGATCCTGAAAGGCTGCATTTACTTAGGTAGTGGGTAGCACCTGTGCCTTACAACTCCAGGACTGTGCAGCTGGATGTGGGTGTGAATCCTGCTTGGTCTGTGTGAAGTTTGAAAGTTCTCTTTATATGTGCCTGGATTTCCTCCAGGTGCTCTGGTTTCCTCCCACATTTGTAAACTGATGACTCTCTGAATTGATCTCTGTGGCTGGCATCCTGTCCAGATTGTACTCTGTCTATCGCCCTGGGCTGCTGGGATATATCCTGGACCATCTCAACCATGCACTGGACAAATAGTTATTGAGCATAAATGAATATGTCTCCCCCTTTTCAGCTACTTTTACTGTATTACTGATCCGGGAACACATAAGTGGAGGAGCGGAGAGGTGGGGATACATTCATTGCAGAGGACACTGATATGAGACCTAGAGTCATTTCAGATGTTTCTGGTAAGGATACAGCACACATACTCTTTTACATACCGAGAATATGTCTCTCCAGGATAGGTTCTTAGAGGGCTATGACCTTCTTCAGCTAAACTCTCTTGCTCTGTGTGTGTGTGTGTGTGTGTGTGTGTGTGTGTGTGTGTGTGTGTGTGTGTGTGTGTGTGCGTGCGCTTTACAGGCCCAATCCTCCAGTGGCAGAATAACACATTAGAGGAGAAATTCAGGGAAGGAATCTAGGAGAAATAGTAACAAAATTCAAATTAAATAAAGAAATATTTCTATAATTTAGTCCATTATCTTTTTAACACCTTAATCGCCAGGAAATCAGCGTAAATTGATGGTACAAGAGGGCACATCTATGCTTTAAATTGGAAATTATTTTTAATCTCTGATATGTGTTTTTCCTTCGATATTGCTTGCGATGCTTATTGAGCTTTTTACACCAGCTGATTAAGTATAATTTGCTCCGCAGCGCTACCAGGACTGTGGAGCCCCACTTTCTCAGCCTGCAGATACTGTGCATCAAGTCAATCTGTGCAACGCTTGTCTTCACGCTGCCATGCAACACCCGCAGACCTCATGGAAGCAACCTGAAAGCCTGGATGGAGCAGAAAGATGCTGTCGATCAAACATTCGGCCGAGTGGCTGTCATCTCCACCATAACAAAGAGTGGCGTCTAATGCATAGAAATATGAAACTGGGGATTTGTGTAATGGCCAGGCAAATGGTTCCGGGATTGAATTTTATATTAGGAATTCAGTTTTTTTTTTTTTTTTTTTTTAAATAATGAGTTTTAGCATATAAAATACATCTTGTCAGTTGAGGCAGCTGGTGATTTCCCTTGGATATGGAAATATGAGTGTAAATTGATACGTTTGGTATAAAATTATTTTTAAAAATCACTGCATGTGTTTCCTATGGCTTTTTTGGCAGCAGGTAGCATAGCAAATAGAGCAATCATCTGCCAGTCAAAGTACTCAGATTCAAAGCTTCTATTTTTGTCGTACTCTTGATCAAGGTACTTTAATTGATGCGATTGATCCAATAAAAAAACTACAAATGGGGCAATAAATATGCAGCTTAAGTAACAAACCTGGCATTGTGTGTTGCTCTGGAGAAATCTCTACTTGAATGAATAAAAAATGGATTTATAAACACTTTCATATATAAACTTAAATTCTGATAAATGTGAGTTTCTCAAAGTATTCAGTATATAATTTTGAATAAACCTTTAAAAAATAACAACTTAAATCTTCACTATAAGTTTGTAGACTTGTCACATTGAGGCTGCCAGCAACGTTTGCATTTGGGCTGTTTCTGCTCCATTCAGAAAATGAGATTGTATTTCAGATTATACACAGCTATAGAGGTTTGGCATTTTGAAAGCTTGACACTTCAGCAGTATCTGTGGTTCCGACTGTATTGTGTGCCACTCAGGGTGATTACAGGATGAGCAATAGACAGGAATGTTTGACAGGCGATGAACCCAACTGTCTCACACAGCCCAATGGGAAATTCAAAACAGCTTCCATTATTTCTTCATTTCTGTTTCTCTGGATTCGCAAAAATCCTTTTAAGTCAGATGTACCGAAAGACTGGGACACTGTTTGTAGCCGGAATGACGTTGTGTTTTCTTCTTTTGGGAGAAGGTGTAATAAAATATTCATAACAAGATATATATTATTTCATATCAGCAGAAGGCAGCGAATGAGCTGAGGCAATAAGCTAAGCAATCCAGGTTTTCTTTCAGAACCCTCCGTAGCAGATGAGGAAGAAAAAGGTGGCATCACCTAATCCATAGTTTTCTGTTTGGCTGAAATGTGGACCCTTGGAGAAATACGGCTACTTTATTGTTGCATTCTCCACAGTCATTGACATGACACACTATCCACATTGTATTAGTACAAAAAAAATGCTAATTTTGTATTTAAAAAAATGATATGTACCAAAGAAACACTTCCCACACATCCAGTCTGTACTGGTCAGATGTACCTAATAAAGTGACCAAGTCACATTTCAAGAACCAAAAAATATTACATTACATACCAATGTTGTATGACTTACTTTTTCAAAGTGCATAATTCAGTTTAAATGCAACTCAGAGTTCATGAGTCTATGCAAATGGAATTTCTTTTAAACTCTTTCTAAACCTTTGCTGAGGAGTCTTCTGTTGTCATTACTAACCTGCTCTGCATTCTGCATTCTGTTTGGCTGCTATTCACATCATTCTTAGAATAAGGCCCCATTTCTAATAAATAGATAAGTATTTAATTGAAGGCCCCACATCCACAAACAAAATAAGGAAGTAACTTTTCCAAGTAGCTTTTCTTCAGTGTTTCCGTGCAGCGACCACGACCTTAGAGTCCATGCAGATTATAGCTGCTGCCAAAGCTGTTAAATCCGGACTGGCAGCTTTTTTGCACAATTTTCTGAGTTTTTCAAAAAAAACTTAGAAGAAAGCAACACTAAAACAGACGGAATGGCAGGTGGCCTGTGGCCAGACAGACGAACCATGCAGACTGAGCGGAAAGAGTAGGAGGCCAGACTTCTGAAAAATAAGCTGAAGGCTGTTATATATGTGTATTGATATGCGACAGCAACTGTTGATCACCCTGTTTGTGTCTGACTTCCTTTCCAACACTTTTTAAAATTTTCTTCTGCTAGGCATCCAGGTGTTTTTGGGCCATGTTTCATGAGAACAACAATGTAAAGTCGCTTAGTGTTTCTAATGGGTGTGATGCACAGTTGAACCACCAAGTATCTTCAGCTCACTTTCAAAATATGCTTTATACTAAGAGCTCTTGTCCTCCATCCAGGATTGTTTAGGGTCAACCTGATCCTGAAGAGCCATTTCAGCAAATAGTAAGGACCAGGTTCACATTGGAAACATGAAGGAAAACTATTTAGAATATCAATAATTGATTTGTTTTTGCCAGCATGTGGCGTTGCAGTTAGAATCACTGCATTCAATAGCAGCATCTGGGATCACCTCCCTGCTTCAGTTGTAGAGCCTTGAGCAAGATTCTTACTGTGACAAAAATGAGAAAAATGACCTAGTATAAAAAGTGTAACCAGGTTAATAATTGAAAGGAACGTACAAACCTATATAACAGCATAAGAAAGCTGGGACAAGGCAGCAGGTAAATAAAATTCTGTCATAGGGTGACTAATAATAATAATAATAATAATAATAATAATAATAATAATACATTTTAGCAGTGCCTGGCAACAGTCTTTGTGTGTAAAGATTTATAACTTCTCATTGCTCACACTCCCCCCCATGTGGTCAAGTGAGGGTTGAGCTCCATCGCCCCACCCCCCACCCCGCCCCCTGTGGACCACCCCTGACCTGTGCCCACCATTATATTCTGGGCCCTCGCCTTACTGATCTCACTGCTGCACTTTTACATAAAACAGCTATACCACACATCTTATTTTGCACAGCAAGCCTGCCCAGCTGCAGCTGTTATTTTTCCCAAATTTGCCACAACAGGGCTGTTTCAACCTTCTTTGTTTCTTCTCATTGCCCATGATCCCCATGCTCAACACGAGAAATGGGAGCGTATCAGTGAACACCAAAGAGCAACATGATGAATGCTTCAATTTAGGAATACGCCAGTAATTTTCAGTAGAGGATCAGTGAACATCTATTTTAAGAATTTTACACATACACCCATTAAGTGGGTAATTTGTCAGCAAATGCCTGCAGATAAAACATGGGTTCTGAGACCTGCCATAAGTTCAGCATATATCCTCATGCCATTCCACAAAATAGCAGAGATTTTCTACAGAGGTTAGACATGCAGAATTTAATTTAATCTGTCCTACTGCAATATTAACCATCATGTCCTTGAAGGAAACTCGCAGCAAGCAAAGGCATTTCAAATATCTCAGAAAAGTGTCCTTAGTTTCAAAATGTACATATGAAAGCTTTTTAGTGCAGATCCTTTTGGCCAAGTCAAAACCCACCTGACTCTAAATAAAGCTTAGATAAGAAAGTGGGTTTTTTCAGCTTTTAGCCCAGCAGATATGAGTAGTGACACAGATTAGAGGCCTTTCTAGAGTCAATAGAAAACAGCAAATCCCCAGTGTGGTGAATTTTACAGTATTGATAAGCATAGAGGGATCATGCTCCATGGACTGCCTCACCACAGAATAGCCCTGATCGATATTTAGCTATCTCTTTCGCTCGATGCGTCTTTGGCACTTAGTGTAAAAAAAATCCAGCAAGTTCCATGTGTCTGTCTCATCTTAGCCTTTTCCATGCCATTCTGGGATACGACTTCTTTTTGGCCCCCTCTTTGCAGAAGTTGCTAAATCGGGCCTTTTTTACAGGCTTTTTGAGTACACCGCAGACACTCCCAGAGTGCTTTTCAGCACGCAGCAGCTACAGGACATTGAGCCGTACCGAGAGCAGTGTGGACTGTTGGAATCAATTTTGCTCCCCGAAAGACACAGCGTGACCTGGTGGGCACATTAACATTTCATCTTAAGTATATATTTTACCGGCGATGACAGCACTCCAGAAAAGAGCAACACAGTCTGACATTCTACTGGAATTTATGTCCTCTGCAATCTCTTAAACATAGGTTTGCTAACATATATCTAACTGCCAGTGCATTTTGGGAAATGGCACTGCTTGCTAATAATAGTTTTGCAATATAATGTGCTTAAAAGTGACTAACATGCTGCTGAAAGAGATAGTGTTCAAGGCTGATGTTAAAAGCTTCTCTCCCATTCTGCTTATAAACAAACTTCTTCTCTGTTTGGTCTATGTGGAGAAGAATCCCGTAGATGGTCAAGTCTCCATGAAACGCATGAGCAGTGCTGGCTGAATTTACCCCCAGAGGCCTTTACAAGCATCACACTGTTACTGCAGACAAACAGACATGGCTGTCTTGACCACCATAACAGCAACCCATTGTCACTGGTCCTGGAAAGACCTCAGTCACCACACAATGTGGAGAAGATATCACAGAGCCCACAGAGTAGGAGTAAACACTCCTGAGGTTCATAAACATCGTGTTGTTTTGAGCTGTGAACATCCACACAGCAGTGACCGGCAAAGGTGCCCCAAGGGCTGCAGAGCAACACTCCTCCGTGTGTAAACTGCTCAGTTAGAGCTGAAGGTAAATTAAAATTTTTACACATATAATCACCTTCATCACCTTCTCACTGACAATCATATTCAACGTTTTTTGCTTTTTCTCCGCAGAGGTTTTCTGACCACTGCAAAAGAACTTCATTAAAAAAAACTCCACCCGTTTCTAAATGTTTTGTCAGAAAAACGAAATCTTGCTACAGGAATTTTATCATGTTTCAGACCAGGTTGCAATTGCGGATTATTGATTTAGCTGAGATTTAATTAGGTTTTTAGATTTGGCATAGATATTTTTCCAATTTTTTCGTTCTTAGCTGCATGTGCTCAGGTGACGATATTCCCCGTCCCCATTCAGCACTTGCAAGCTATAAAAATTATAATCTCTTCTAACTTAGAACCACCTAGTGGGATGAATCTTTTAGAACATCAGTAAATTAGCCTTTTTCTTCATCGTGCCACAATGATAAGCGCTGTTTTTAAAGGAATATATATTAATAGAGTACCACTGTGTCATGGGATTCACAAAAGCAATAAAGAGTATGTTTTAGAAGAGCATTTGTTTTAGAATTATTGCAGAAGTCAAGTGCTCACATTACTGTAGTCTATTGCAGTTAGACGGCATATCTTAGCATGAAGCCCACATCAGGGGCTATTTTATATCAAAGTAGATATAAACGACCTTCTGGATATCAGTTCTTCATATTCCTAAAGTCAAGTTAACCGTTATGTAAGTTCTAAGTATCATGAAACACTGGCCAAAACATTAGTTCATCTTTCAAACTGCAGTTGTGCATCTCTACCACCAAAGCGACAGCACAAACGTCGTAATGAATAAATCCACTGAGGGCTGGACCCATCTGCTCTGTCAGTATTTGTATGCGTACAAATAAGTGACACTGTGGTGTTTGTGTCTCATAACTGGACACCTGAGGCACCATCCCGACATCCCTGTGAAGCCACGACACTGCGGTGTTGGCAGGATGGCACAGCAGTCAAATGGCGTTACATAGTTTGGTTAAACACTTGCTTAACACCCAGGTTTAAGTAAACCTACAACACGGCATGTTTACTGCAATGCAAAGAGAGTGTTTGAGGACTGTAGCTGAGATACACAACCTCTGCAACTGTGAAGATCTGACCCACCAGAAAGACTAATCGTATCGAGGAATCCAGCTACGATGGTATGATGAAACTGCAACCGTCCACAAATCGATTTTGACACAGAAGCATCCGCAACTGTTGTTACTGTATCAATCCTTCACATTATTGGTCTTCCTTTTTTGCTTATGCTTAAAGAGTTCATGATTTATGCAGTCATAGACCTTTCGGCAGTCAGTGAACCACATATAGGCGTCCCTTTGGTATTCTTTTGTCTTTTTTTGGGATCCATCTCACATCGTACTTCTCATTCCTATTATGGTTGTAGCTTCCCACTGAATGACCTTCAGCAGGATCTTGCTGGCTTGGAAGATCAGATCAATTGTGTGACAATTTTCACAGTCAGCCTCCTTTCTACTGTGCTGGTGTGAACACAGGTCTTTTCCAGTCAGAGACGCCCCGCTCTGTCTCCCGAATTCCCCCTGTAAATGCTGTAACTGTGTCAGCGGGGCTGCCATCAATACCCAGTGTTCTGTTCTTTGATACATGTCTCAATATTGTTTTGACTTCTTCTATCACCAAAAGGTCCCTGATCGTACGGGACAGGTTCAAATGGCCATTGATATATTAAAAAAATCATTATCTGCAAAGTCACTGTTGCTCACCTCTGGCTTCCTGAATATCTAGAATTGACATGCTAGGTTTTCACTGTGAATTAGTCTTGGTAAGCTGAGGTCACTTTCGCTTTGCGTGGACGCTGGGGACCGCTGCTCGCCTCCTCCAGCCCCAAGCCGTTCTCTTCCTCCTATTACTTTGTCTGTCTGTCAACAGACTCCTGTGTATAGTGTGTGGGATTTAACCACAAGTGGCTAAAGAATTGTTTCAGCTCATTGGGGGTGGGGGTTACATCTTAGATGCTAGGAGATGGACACATTACCCTGGTTCTTGGACACTGCTCTGCTGTCAGTGCAGGCAGTACTGCTGAAAAAAGCCAAAAACATCTCTAACATTATAGTCCCTGGGCAGCCTTTTCCCTCTGCACTTTGCATCCCTCTTATCTTTCATCTGGACAGTTTTATTTTACTGGGTCACTTTCATTGTTGTGAAAGTTGCAGACAGATGACTTTTGCGATGGAGTTTATAGCAGACACCTGACTCAGCAGACATTAAACAATTCGCGCTAAATATGAAGTGATGTTAGAATCTTCATTCCTACTTAGCATTTGCTCTTAGAACCTCGATGTCACACTGGATAACAATGGAAAATTGGAAGCATGATCTGCATTCTGATGAAAAATCTGGTCTTTCTGATATGTACACAGTACTACAAGGATGGCTGTTGTCCTCTGCACACAGCGTAATGTCCGTAGAGAGGACTCGTTTTTAAATTTCATGCCCAGACATGGGTGTAAGAGATAAAACTTTGGTTGTTAATTATGATTTTTAAAAAATGTGCTATACTGAGGTGTTTGGCAGCCCTCTGGCTTAGAGAAGCACATTAAGACAAATCTCCAAACTTCAGTATATACTTCAGTGTTCCTATTTTGTTCATGCTTATATTGTAGAATTGCATTGTTTTCCTCATGCCTTCTACCCTTTAACAAATGAAATTTAACTGCTTCTAATTTCTTCTGCATGAAGACTAGGAAGTGTTGACATATTCAGGTTCTTCAGTTTCACAACTGAGCGTCACTTTTCCTGAAATCTGTAGCTTTCTTATGTTTTTCTCTGAATAAGTAAGATGATTGAATGAATGAATCAATAATTGATTGAGTTTTCATTTTTTTAATATCAAATTTCTCATGAAATTAATACCACCTGCCATAATTTCAGTTTACTGTCTTTTTAGTTCTCCTGCTGACAACCATGAGGAAACTCATCAGCCGTGGGTAAAGCAACTAAACCTCTGAAGAGACAGAGAGCCCTGGTCAAGAGCAACCTAAATCTAAAAAATGTATTTTTAATCACAGATGAGGCTAAGAACTTTTTATTTCTAGACAGAGAGCCTAAGATTTGTCCTTTGAGATGGAACTGTTTCATTGCTGATCCTGCACATTATATATTTAGACGCACTATAAAGCAGAAATAGCCACAGTGAAATGATATGGGTCCTTGTGACACTGGTGATAAAACCCTTTGGTGATTTATGTGTTTCAATACTGCCACAGTTTTGTTTTCATTACCAGTGTTAATTTCTCATGGCTCATAAATTACCCAAAGCAGACATTTAGGAAGATGCAGTAAAAGGGTTGCACACGGCTGTCTGCTTTCCCATGACCTCATAAAGTTTAATTATTTATAAAAAAATAAATCTGATCTGAGTATCATTGTCTTCAAATAACACAGGTACCATAGATGCCAGGAAAGAAGAAGAGTGGAGATAAAGGGCCATTAAAATTGCCATGATGTTATATGTTTACTCTGTGGATAAATATTACCAAAGCACTTGGGAAAACATAAATAGTTTAATAATCTGTTTTCATATATTCACTGTTAAAACAAAAATGTCTGATTAAAATAAATATGGGCAATAAATGTACACATAAACCATATTTAAGAGATTCTGGGCCCTAAAAGGTACTGGAGTTATGGGTAAAGAAGTGTTTTTAAATTATGAGTTGAGTTTTTGGTGTTTAAAACAGCTAATCGGAGATACCAACTGGAGAAATGTGGTTTGTAATGTGTGTTTTAATGAAAAATGTAAATTTTTATTGCTTTATTGTTTAAAAAGTAAACAGTATTTATAGTATTTAAATGTGTCGCAGTTAAAATGTGCCCCAGTTAAAACGAAGAAATAAGGCTGATTGACTTTTGTTTGGTTGGTGCAGATGGGGGTGGGGCTTAGAACTCTAAAGTGAAGCCAGTTTATTTCATTTTGACTGGAATTTGGATGTTTTAAGGAAAGAGTCCCAGCTAAATTAATACTCCTGTGCAGATTCTTGAAATGTGATCTTAGTTTCTCTACTGTTCATTTAAAATCTTTGTACATTAAATTAAAAATTGCACATTGAACTCTACTGCAAAATGTACTAGGGTGCAAAAAAAGAAGAAAAAACTCTGCTAAGAAGAGTTTATTCTTGCACACAAAATAATACTTCAGTTATAGGAACAAAGCTGAAAGTAAAGAAATCACAAAGACTTTTTGAAGACCTCACATATTTAATGCATTATGTCCGCCTCCTCAGACTCACCCGAAATTACTTTGCATCCGTTTATGCAATCTCTGTGGACTTGAAACTGCAAAGAAATCAGACTTTCCCGAAAAGTACTAAAATCATTTCTATCACAATCATATCTGTGAATCTTGTTAAATAAAAAACAAGATAGGAATCAATTTGTTGTGCCAAAAGGCAGTAGAATTAGAGTAAATCCAATGTCCAAAGTGTGGTGCTTTGGATTCCTAGTCTAGTGGCAGCGTCCAGCCCAAAATGCACGACTCTCAATTTAAAATATCCTTGGAAACATTATCAGCGTCGGCCGATATTTTAATGTAAGCGTCTCTGCAGTACAATCATCACGAGGTTTTTCTACACCTTATACCTCTTTCACTATTCATACACTTTGACACCTTAGGGAATTCATCACAGGTGAATGGTGCAGAACAATAAGATTTTTTTTTCTTGGCACCAATTTATGAGCAATTCAATATGAAGTGATGTTATAATGTTAAATGTGTGACCAATTAGCATAAATCTATTGTGGTTTAAATTACAATAAGAATACATGGCATGACACAGAAAAGTAATCTTTCAACACTGAAAGTCTTAGCATATTGTAAATAGAAAATGGCAAAATGACGGCGGTGTGTTCCACAGTACATTTATTTTCTGACACAGGAGAATACAAAGCCATTTCTTGCACTTCGCCGACTGACTTTATTCAGAAAAATGTTTTGCATTGCTCGGGCAGTAACTGCCGCAAGGCTAAAAAGTGTGGAAAGGGCTCCTCAGTGCACTGGCCAAAGTCAAACATCTCTGACCAGAAGCAGATCAAAGGTCAACAGGTTATTAAGGTGAAGTTCAGCAGAAATTATTCAGAGTAGCTGATTGACCTGAACTCATATTTTTTCAGGAATTCAAATCATCCCTGAAGGATGCAGCGTCTTAGTCATTCAACACTGATTAAAAAAGTTATTCCGTACCTAACAAAATTATACTACTCTTTATATTTCTGCCATTGCATTGGCAACCATGCAGTACAGCCACATTCACTTTGACAAATACGCTATATTTGTATGTTATATGTGCACTTTGGTTAAATGAGGACACCCCCTTTTGTGCACCCTCATTTCTCTGTTTCCCAGGGTTTCTTAGGGCTGTGAACTACATACTATATGATGCAGCGTGTCGGACAAATTCAAATTCGTCACGTTACCTCTTTGTAAATTAAGCCACAAATTTAGCCGAGGTAAGCAGCAGTCAGCCCTTGAGGGCTTTTTCCTTAGGGCACAGAAGGCCAGGCAGTTTTCTGGACCTGGGTGAATTCCCTCAGTCCTGGGGTTGCATCGCTTTCTCTCCCTCGCAGAGAGCCTCAAGTCCAGGTTAATCCAACTGACAAGGTAGAACAAGAGGCACTTCCACGTACCTGAGACAGACAGGTGGCTACCTGTTCCTGGGCAATCTAGGAGGTGGGAAGAAGGAAACTGGAATGACAGATCAAGGGCGCACATGAGCTCACCCTAAAAAACTGCCCTTCTCAGAACACAGAAAGGAAGGCAGCGAGATCCCTGCTAAGATCTGCGGTTGTTTTAAGAAGCGGAAATTGTTACAAGCCATCTGTCTGCAGCTGCAGTAGGACTGTATTGGCATTCACCAGGGTTCCCATGCCTTCAGATATATTATGCTGACCTGCCTTGCCCACCATTTGTTAACACTGGAGAAAGATGCCCTGTTCTTGGGTGTTATTAGAAAGCTGTCAGAAGCAGACGCCGGTCAGCGCTTGCAGGGGAGGGACGGCGTGTTGCGCTGTTCCCCCCATTAGCAGAGCCCATGCAGGAGTCGCTCTGAGATTAAGAGATGAACTAGCAGAGCTACAGCTGCCAACCGAATCAAAAGAACCAGGGTTTGGTTAGGTTTGTTTATGCAATGAACAAGTTCTTTTTTGCTGTCCTTAAGTTATCGTTCAAACCCAGAGCCCTCAGCTTATCTGCAGCGGTACGAGATAAATTAGTGAACAGGGGGTCGACTCAAAACATATCAGCCTAATAAACCTGATGTCGCTCGGCAAATGGCAGAAAAGCGCGTCTCAGTCTTCGCTTGTCATGCTTGTTCCGCTCGTGTCATTATGCTTTTAGAGAGACGTGGTTTGTGCGTTGATGCTGGCGTGGACACAACTGGAGTGCAGTATCAGTTCATTTCACCTGGAATCATAAGCAAATTCTTGGCAGCTCCAAAGTTCAATAAAAAACATTGCAAGGAATCTATTTGTGGTTCAGTTGGGATATTATAATGGAACTCCTCTTTCAGTCCTTGTCAGAAATATGCGACATGCCGCCTATCAGCTGCAGCAGTTTTACTGCTGTTTACCATATGATCGTCTGCCCATCTATCGTGAATGACTGCTTGCGCTGCGCAGGTTGCGGCGGCCCAGAGACTATTCCAGAAGCATGAGGAGCGATTATATGATCATTGGCTCTGAAATGACATGGAGGAAAAAGCATGCTGTGCACGAAATATGAAAAAGTCTGTTGAATTGAGTAATGAATGAAAAAGTGGTAAACAAAGATGATGTAAAGATGGTAAACAAGAAGGACAAAACTGTGAGAACATGAAGAGAGTCAGAAAAGGAAGAGGCTCTGAACAACATTCACGCAAGCTGTCTTCACTTTCCTCTGTAGGCTTGGAGGACTGTCATCAGCCATTAAACAGGAGACAGATTTATACCTCGGCCGGGAGCCAAAGAGCCTGAAATAAAATACACACCACATGGCTTTTTGGAACAGACATACTGTCCCTGCTGCTGGAACAGTTTTATTGCTAGTGTTAGACAGTCAAGCAATTGTTTACTGGACAGTAACATTTGGACCTTGTGTCTCCGACTGAGGTGCTTCTACAAATAGGCACAACTTTATCACCATGGGTGGTGTTCAGCGTCCCTTTAAAGGTCTCCTCTCTTATACATAAAACTCCCTATAGTGCAACATTTTAAGATCACGCGGTAATATGCTGGGGCTGAGCTTTTACGGTCGAGCAGATTTTGGTTACTTGTTCTAGCAGTGTTCGGCCTCTTGAGGTCAGCAGGTTTAAAAATCCGAGCTATAACCTTCCAAAGGTGATGGGTTCAAATCCCCACTCCTATGGTAACACCTGTGATCAAGATCAATTAATACGGTAAGAATATTGTGCTGTTTAAATGGGTGACTTCCTGTAAAGCACCTGGTGTCATGAATCATACTCGATAAAGGAATCAGCTAAATTAAGAAATATAATGCTAATGTATCCTGCCAAATATTGAACTTACATACTTACAAAGGCAGGCCTTTATTTTACTTTATTTTCACCGTTTGTCTCAGTGGTGATTCGATCGTACATTTCACTGGATGCTGTCTTAAAATATAAATGAGCAGATCATAAATGCCAGATCACATTCCCTTATAGGGTGGCTTACCTGGTGCCAGACATCATCTGAAGGTGTTGGAGTTGCTCAGCGCCTGGCTGGCCTGATTTATGTGCCTGAACGGGGCCCTGGAGGACATTTTTTTAATATCCATTTGATGAAGAAACTTGGGAAACTCGAACCAAGTCATAAAAAAGTTGAGGGCAGCAGAGGGGTGCGTCTGGTGGGCACAGGGGAAAGTTGTTGAGGTGGACTGAATTTCGGCTGGGTTTTCATTAGAGCGGTGTTGTTGTGGGCGTGCTCAGCACACGCGGAAAAGCGAATCAATAAGCAACGCACGAGCGTGATGCTGTTTCTCTTTCCGTATATGATTTTCTAACTGCGACAGTGTGTGACGCCCGTGCAATATAGCACGTTTGGATACGGCACATTTCCTCTGCATCTTGTCCTCTAATCTTCATGCAGAGAAGAACAATACAAAAGCTGTCAACACATGCGGACGATATTAGTTAGTATCACATTCGCCATCAACTGCACTGCATTATGATGCCTGGAACGGGACGATATTGGTGATATGAGGTATCATGCAAAGGCATAAATGTCACTTATTACAAGGCTGGTGCTGTGATGCAACATCCTTGCACACATCACACATCATATAATCAGCAGGGAATGACTTCATGAATAAGGCATTTTTAATAGTTGGTGACATTTGACACATATTTGAAAAGCCTGCATTGTACTGCTTTACATTTCCTATGTCATACACCAAATGAAAAACAAAATAATAACCATTAAATTGGAAAGAAAAACATCCTGTCTGTTTTCATTTGCACAGAATGATAATGGTCATTGTAAGTCTTTTGCCTCTGTGAGGTTTTAATGGTTTTTGTAATTGTTACTGAAGTAATTCAGTCATGTTATGAAACTGTTACTCTAAATCAAGATGTTTGCTGAAAGAAGGAATTATCTACATGTAATATGCATGCTGTTTCATGACTTTCCATTCAATCGCTTTCTCAATTTACCTCATTTTCATTTCCTAGGTTTGCATCCGTCACCCGTTATGGGGGTCTTGGATCTGAATTCGTAGTGGCTGTAATTTCTCAAAATTATCTCATCTCTGTCTTGTGAGAGAAGTTTTTCTAGTGCAAACATATGTTACTGCTAAAATATAAGTGTGTGCAAGGATATGATATACGCATAATTAAAATAAAATCATTGGACAGTCCTTTGAGGTTAAGCATTCATAGTCTGTCCAGATGCATCCATCCCTGACAGGTGACAAAAGGGATTTCTGAGTGCTCACCGACCTTGGCGTCTCTGACAGGGCAACATCACATGTCCTTCGATTCTCCTCCCCTTAAGATTATACAAACAAACCTGGTTTTACTAATTAGCATACGTGATATCTCAAAAATACACGCAGTTCCCGTCCTCCTTATATACATTTTAAGTGGTGGTTGTATATACTCAGAAACCTTGAGAAAGCAAATCAAGAACATTTGTAGAAGATGAAAGATGAGCCTTGACCATCTGGATGCTCTATTTGCAAAAAACAGTAACTTAATAATACATTTGAAAATAATCGTACATTTGCAACTTTTCAACACAGCTAAAAAATGTTGTTTATCATATTGTGCCTTTTTTTATCATCTTTACCATCCTGACGAAGACAAAAAAATTACATTTATTTTTTCTTTAAAAAGTGGATTAATTAAGGAGCTGCTCGTTCCCGTTTTGTGGAATAACTGGTAACTCGGGGATACGCTGACTAGCAAGGAGGAATCTTGGTTTGCAGAGGTTGCGGGTTATTAAAACCAGTGAGGAGGAGAAGGACCATTATGTGACGGCCATTAACTTTGCCCTTAATTCCTGCCAGTTACCATGGAGTCATGAGCCTCTGCTGATATTCGCCTAAGATCTAACCCCCTCTGTGGTCTGCAGTGTCTGTCGGCCTATTTTAACATCAGTCATCAGCTGCACTTGGGGTTGGATTAGATGTTATGGGCAGGACCACCAAAACATATTGCTGTCACAGTAATAAACTGTACAACTTTAGATAAACAGACATTAATAATGCATCTCTAAAAGGATGAATATTATTGTGGAGCAACCTGAGAAATACTGCAGATTTGTTTTATTTCGCAAAGACCTAGCTGTAGTTCGCAAAAATATAAAGCTGTACATTAGATAAAGGTGCTGGCTAATGCTAAAAGATGAGACTGATGGTCATGATGATCTCAGTGATGATGTTCCTCAAGCTGCCTCATTTTGAACCGACCGCTGCATTTTTTGCGGCGACACTTTCAACATAAAGTTGCAGAGATCTCGACTGCCTAGACTAGCTGCCTGCGGCTGAACGAGGCCTCCGCTGTTTGAGACCCCGATGCAGCGACGTTTGTGCCTCTTTGGATGTGAAAGCACCGTTCCAAATACCCAGGAGTGACTTGAGCAGAGGGGCAGTAAGGAGGACAAATGATCACCAGAATGTAGGGATGGGTGTATGGTGTGTTCTCCAGTCACTCCAATTTCATATTCATTTCCTAGATTGACATTCATCGCCTGTTAAGCCAGCATTGGATCTGAATTCCCAATGGCAGTAATTTCTCAAAGTTATCTCTATTTTGTGGAGGGGAGGGGATGGGGGGGGTGATGACTAATGCAAAGACTAAATGGCTGCTGAAAACTGGTAAGCCAAAACATGCAATATCCATATAAAATCAATGGCCAGTCCTTTAAAGGCAGCATGGTTCTGGATGCTGGAGGGTAAACCAAGCAGACAGGCGATAAGGAGGATGGATGGTCATCAGAGTGTGTGTAGTTCACTCTACCACCACCAGAGGGGTTCTGAGGTATGAGTTGTGTCTGTTAGACCCTCGGTACTCGGAACTAATGCGAGTCGTGGACACGGCTCCAGCCCACAGCGCCAGTGAGCAAACAGTGAAACGGGAGCTCCTGCTTGAGTAAGCGGCAAACTGCCTCTTGTGGGAGTCTGTCTGCTTCTCCGCTCTCCGTCTTGCTGACCTTTTGTATCACCGCTGCAGTCTGTCCTGGCTCGCGTCTCCCGTGTCGGTGTGATGTGGCCACATTTACACACAGTGATTTGCGGCGCCTCACTGAGTCTGTTTGTCTGAGCAACGGCCCATGGAACCAGAATGCCACAGCTGCTTTCTCTTCACTAACTGCGAGTTCAGTTTGATGCCCACCAACTTGTCTTGGTCAGCACCTCTCTTGGCTCTTTTATTACTGACATTTACAAAAGAAATAAGAGATGAGGACTGCAGAGATTTTATTAGTTCTTTTTCTTTTGCAGAATAACTGGTTATTTAAGAAATATTTTAGGACACATTCAGTAATATATTCACTTAGGATGAAAATGGATTAGGATTTGAATCAAGAACTTTCAGCTATGAGGAATAGCTCTCACTACCGCTCCACCTGTCACCCCTGCATAACAGGACATGCACACAAAAAGATGTAGAAACAAGAATTTTCACATAATGAGAGAAAATGTCAGCTGTCAGTGATGGAAGCTTATTATTCTCAAAAGTTTGTTGGTTGTGAACTCATTAAAGACAGTCAGAGTAAATTAGGACTATTCTGGAACTTGCCATGAGCTCTGATGGAGTCCATGGATTGATATGATAAACAAATGCCATTTAACCTGGGCCGGTGTGGCAGTCGTTCTTCAGTGGTGACAATGGGCTGCCATGTGAGTCACAGCAGGTGATGGGAAACCGAAGGAAGTAAATGAACACAATGTCTAACATCTCAGCACATCTGACATGTTGCCAGCAGAGGACTAACCCCCTTCCTCCTCTGTCTGAGTGTCTGTGAATGTAATGGCACTGGCAACCAGCCATTTTCACAGTTCCTGTGTGGAAACCATGGATGTTTGGATCCTTCTTGTGGCATCAAGCCTCCTCCTTTTCGGGCAAAAGGAACTGACTGTAACACTCCATGACTCTTTCCCAACCTGACCTGCATAGAACCAAACCAACACTAGGTGGTAAGACTATTGCCATGCACTACAGTCTTGCACTGCAACCCATACAACCCACTTCCACAAGGTGATAAACCCAGTTCCAACTTCCATAACCATGAAACAGGACAGTGCTGCCATCCAGTAGAACCCGTACCAAGCACCAGAACTACACAATCAGCCCGACCCATTGTTAGAAGGTATTAGAACCAGTACCAACCCCCAGAACCATTTACCAGAAGTATTAACTCCCAGAAAAATGCAACGGAATAATTACACCCACCACAGCCATACACTATAACCATTACTAAATACCAGAATCATGCTCTACAACCAGTAAACCCGTCATCAGAAGGTGACCCAGCACCTTGAGGTTCTCGGCCTGCACATGAACCACGAGAAAGGCTGAGCTCTCTGCAGCTGGGTGACAGCTGTGGAAATGTAAGCTGACGGATGCGGAGTTGCTGAAAAAAACAGCAATGGCTGCAAAAGTGTAACTGCAGATTCAAGCCGGTGGAAGACAATGCAAAGCATGCATTTCATTTAAATTTCATGTTACAATGGCATAAACTGGTATTTGCATATAATATGAGAAGCAAGGACATTTCAGAGGAATAGTGACTCAGTCATATCAGTGAGCTTCAAACTAAGTCCAACACAAAGAAGAGCGGGTCAAATGGTCTGGGGGCTCTAGGCAAAAGGAGGAATGGGGCCTTCGTAAATCTCAGTTCCCATCCTTTTCTATACTTACTAGCCTAAGCAAGGCCTGGTACTAAAGATACCTTTTTCCTCCCCCACGACTGCTTAGTAGAAGAGCTCCCGCAAAGGTCCAGGGTGTATCTTGGATATTTGCAAATGTGTAAGAAAATCACCACATGCTCAATAATTTATGTGACATGAATTTCAGAGTACCACTCTTGGAAAGCTTAAATTCCACCATTTACTGGGCTCTTTGCTTAGGCTGCCTGGATTGCTATACTAGTGTTTTTATGCACTGTAGGCCAGTGAAAGTAAAAGCTGTGACAACAATTTGGGAAAGTTTGAATAAAAATTAATGCACGTATAAATGCAAATATCCTTTTCCTTTTCTATGGGGCACTAGGTGCTTGCCTGCTATTGCCTCCAAAATACAGGCTAAACATATATATATATAAACATACATATATACATATATATATATACATATAAACATATATATATATTATATATATATATATATATATATATAAAATGACAAAATTTCTGTAAATGCTAAATATGAAACTAAATTGCTTGATTGCTTGTGGCATTCTAGCAATATCGTCAATGTAAAATGTAAATGCTATTATTCAACATTATATATTTAACAAAATATATAACAAAAAAAACAATAACAGTTTAGCCTTTGGTACAAGTATCATGAAAATTAACTGTGGTAAAAAATTCCAATCTCAGTCACGCAACCAATATTAATAAGGAAAATATCATGCATGATTAAAAAGAATTTTTACAGAAAAGCTGCTGTATATATAAGAACACTTCTTCAGTTTTTAATTAATCAAATAACATTTGTTAAGCAGTAGCTATTCAACTCTAAACTGGTACAACTGCCGCTTCATTATTTAGGCATGAACAGATGTCTGTCTTCTTAGGAGCTTTTATGGAGTTCTTTATTCGATGACTGGATACACCTGGTGCCTGTCATCCTCTTCTAGGTGTGCCTGTGTATCTTGAGTATGACCGGCCAGGGCTGAGTTCACCACATCCCTCCTTCAGGAATGCCAGCTCAGACCCTGGCTACTCAGCAAGGTGCATAGCTTCAGCTTCAGCTTGAGATCTTCAGATCCTTTTTGAACCAATCACGTGCCGAACTCATTTCCACAGTCCCTCAGTGAAGAGACGTTTCCAGCTGCTGAATGAGAGCTGGAAGCTCAGCACACAGACCTGCCCTCCACACAGAAGCCATGGTGCGAGTTACAAGGAAAGGGCTCCTTTTTTAAATGACGTCCTCCCCTCTTCTGCTTGGAGAGGGACTGACTCGGCAGTTCATGGCGATATTTTGTTTCGCTCCCCAGCTGCCTGCTGACTCTACTGAAGTTGGGTATGATGTAATATAGCGAAATTTTCTATTCCCCTTTGGGTTTGTTGGTTTGCTGCTTGTCGAGTTGCTGCTTGTATGATGCTGGGGGCTTTACTTCAGGCTACGGATCCAAAACTAATTATTTTTGCATTTAAATCTTATGACCTGTTTGTGCTCAGCAAGAAACCCAACGAGGGGCTCACAGAAGCATTCTGTTTTTTAATCTATTGCATTTATTTTTTTAAAACATATTCAAAAAGAAAAATAAAAGCCAGTTTTTTTTATGTAGATGAAGAGGTGCAGAATAGGTGCCGGTGCAGGTTTTTTCTGTTTCTACAACTCTTTGCCTTAACATTCCAAAAATACAATAAAAAATGTACAAGACACCATTTCTGTAACAAAAGAATGGAGATTTTGCCAAAATTATCAATCAAAATTTCTCAGCTTTGTTCTTTACCGTTGGTATCTGCAGCAGATCATTGTCCTTGAAGCAAACATGAATCAATGCGATGTGTAGGTCAAAGTGTGGTAGAAGTGGACCATCCAATTTCCACTATCTGCCTAGTCAAAAAAATGGAAAAAGTTTAATAGATTTCTGAACTATCTAGAGATGTGTGTATGTCTCATCAGCGCTTATTGTCAAAAAAGCACAGAGAAAAGCTAGGAGCAAACAACAATAGATGTGAATAGAGTCGATGAAGGCTTCAAATTCGTGTCACTAAGACCATCAGTCAACTGAGACAATCAATAAATGTGATTTGTGTCAACAAGGCAGTTTACAAAAGGGGACGAAAAAGCTTTTACACATACAAGTAACCATGTATTAGGTGCACACAGCTGTTAGCCTACAGTCCAAACCAAAGGGACACTGAGTGAAAATCTTTAAATGATCCTTCACATATACTGACACTACCCTGGAGACCTTCATTCTCCTTGCAAGGATTCCCATTTTCTCTGCCCCCCACCTCCCCCCCAAACACCACCTCATCACACCCAAACAGCTGTAACACCTGGAAGGCTGGTGCAGGTTCGAATTCTGAAGGACACTGCTGTGAGTCAGGTGACAGGACTGTTACACTCGGGGGGGGGGGGGGGGG
>UFQX01000328.1:0-44814 GCA_900497675.1 Arapaima gigas | reverse complement strand
TGTTACACTGGGGGGGGGGGGGGGGGGATTTAATTTGGCTTGTTGGGTAAATCCTCAACTTTTGCAGCTGGTTCAGTGTTTATCTACATGGCTGTTCAGCCGCTGTTGCTGGAGGCCTCTGTTTGGAGTTGATTTTGTCACCATTGGCTAAGGTGGAATCCTGCACTTGTCGCTGGCGTCCCCAGCATAAACCGAGACACGGATCCCCCAAAGTATTTCTGGCATTTGGAAAGATCAGCTGGTTTGTGCAATATTGTAGCCGTATCTTCCTTTGAAGGTTCCCCTCATCTGGGCTGTTCTCGATGTTTTGGTTTTCCATTTCCCTCAACAGCTATTCCTTTTTTTTCCATTTTTAAAAAATCCTCTCCCTGGCTAACTGGGTTTCCGGGGGTCCGCTCAGAACTGCGTGGACTATAGCAGTCGATTGACATAAAGTGATTGTGAGGGCAGCAGCCATCGGAAAACATCCGAGAGGCCTAGCGGAGGCAGTCTGTTAGCAAAGCTGACGCTGTCTTCTTTAACACCGTGCATTCTTCCTCAGAAAGCTATAAACAGAAGAAAAACAGTCCAGGAAGGAGCAAGGAGCCAGACGTGGAGCGACAACTCCGAACACCTGACTAACTAGAAACATTCCCAAAGACATGTTCCAAGTTTGACTGTGATAGATTGAGGCCACGGTTCCACTTTGCGTGTTACCAGGAGACCGGATAAGTCGTGTCATTGGTAATTATGAGCTGTTCAGTATCCTCTGCTTAACTTCAGAGATGGATGACTGTGACTGCGTGACTGTGAACGTGCACGTGTGTGCCCACTCGCCCTGTCTCTGGTGTCAGCGGGTGTGTGATCGGTAGCGCAGGGGTGGTTTCCTGAGAGACCAGTAAAAGCTGGGAAAAAGGTGCGGTGGGAGCGCTCTCGAGGTCCGTGGTCTGGCGTTTCCAGGATACCAGCGGGAGAGCGTTCTCCCCGGGTTCTGGACCACTCTTCAAAGAGTCTTGATTCTCATGGTGCCTGCTTTCCAGCCAGATCTCCCTCCTGGTCATCACACACACACACACACACACACACACACACACACACACACACACACACCAGACATTTCAAATACATAGTTAATCTAAAATGACCTTGATGAAAACCTAAAAAAAAGGTTAGTTTAAATATAGATCGTGATGATATGGATTGATGTACAAAAGAAGCATGAAGGCTTTGCACGTGCAAACTGTGTGTAGGACAGCAGGAGGTGTTTACATTACGAACACTGTGTTTCTCTCCCTTTCTCAGGGTAATGCTTGATAAGGCTGCTGTCGTGTCACACGGGGGTTTGTCACACACGCATTGTTTTACGGAGCTCTGCTGAATCGTGATGCAAACACTTGCAGTGTTGCTTCATTCGTGCCAATTTCAGGTCAAGAATTGAACGCAGAAAGAATTGTGTTGGCCCATCAAAGGTTATTTTTTTGAAGTGCGAACAGTTGGGTTTTATTTTTTTAGCTTTTGCATAATGCATGCCTACAGCGACATTCCCTGTTTGCAAATGTAAAATGTTTGTAATGCAATTACACTGAGGCAAAGTTGGCAAAAAACCATGCATTATCTTCTTAGTTCTCAACGCATGCGTTAAAAAATAAGCTCCGTTAATCCAACTTGTTTCCACACGAAAGCACTGAACGCACATAAAGGGCACATATGATCCATTTCTGAAGAATTCAGAATTAGCAGATGAGTAGAAATTATTAATTACAGTTTATGGCACCTTTTCTCAAAGGCAACTTACTGTGTTATGGTTGAACACTAAGATACAACCATTTTTACAGATGGGTAATTTACACTGTATCTATCACTTCATGGTAAGTACTTGACAAGGGTATTGCAGCAGAAGAAGTGAACCTCAACCTAAAATAATGACCTTAAGCTGCCGGTTGCCTCAAGCGATGATCACGCATCTTCTGGAAAGGTGTGTTTATAAATTCAATCATACGATGTTTGAGCCGCGGTACTACGCCGCACACACCGTCGTCCTGGCGTAGATCTTCACTGATATTCACAGGACAAGACAATAGAGGTAAGACCGTTCGAGAGGCCTGTCAAGATGGACGCTTCTCATTACTCAGCCTGCCCACCGCTCTCCGCGTTCGGGATCTCAGTGTTCGCCAAATTTCCCAAAATGTCCCATCAGGTATTTAGCAGGCTTGGAACCAGTTCAGCTGGTGGCGACAAAGAGCAAGTCCGCCTGGCTGACCAAACCCTCGACATTTTTGTAATTGCGATCACCATTATGTTTAGTCCTGCATGAGCAATCGCTCTCATTAGCAATACAAGCTCTGGGTCAGGTGGGGCCGCTGGGGGCCGCTGGGGGCCGCTGGGGGCCAGCTTGGAATCGCAAGGTCCGAGGTCACTCTGCAAGGCGGCCTGCAGCAAATAGAGCAGGATCATGACTTGCAGGCCCTTTTGAAAGGGTAGAGCCAGATGACTAACAGGCTCTGTGTTTTCTTTCTCTCTTTTTTGATATTTTTAAAAATTGATTACAGAACAGATGTGAGCAGCAGGTGGTGCTGGAGCTGCTCTTGGCACTTGGATGACATAGGTTCAAATCTCACCTCCCATTGTAGTACCTTCAAGGAAAATACTTACCCAGAATCACTACAGTAAGAATGACCTTACTATAAAACGGTAACTCACCGAAAGTAGCTCAATATTTTAAGTCACTTTGGAGAAAAGTGTGAGCTAAATAGATTAATGCAAACATAAATAGGCTGCAGTATAGGCAGGAACTTTGGACAAAATGCGGCCACAGACATACTCATACATATTTCTGGGCACAGGTTGTGTTACAGCAGAGGTGCACATGTAGTACTACATAACAAGAGCCCCAAAGGTGACCAAATATTCCAGAATTCAGCAGTATTATGATGAAAAACATGTATGAAATATATCGTGTTGTGGTCATCTTCCGGTGTCACCACAGACATGCTCAGGGAAGCTGTGATGAAGGCGGCTCCAGAGTTTGCTCAGTCTCCGGTCTAAAACAGGAATGGTGACTGCGGAGAGCTCCTGCTACCAGATCTCACCGTAGACTTTGGTGCTTGAAAAGCAATGTGTGCTGCTGTATATTTTCCTCTGTCAGTCGCCTTAGATGATACTGTCAGACAGTCGATATATTCAGAGACACCCAAACATGGTCCCTTTTCACACAAGACTGGAACCGTTCTGACAATTAAGCTCGCATTATCTGTGTGCCTCCCACAGGGTGATAAAATGGCAATATATCTGACCTTTCCTCTGAGTGCCAAGGGTTGCATCCAGTGGGAGCATCTTGCAGACGTGTGTTCATAGTTATCTGGTGTCTCTCAACAATTTATTTTGATGGCAGCATTAGCATAAATTATCTTTTAATTCCATTTATTTTGACATGCTGCTCTGTCTATGAAGAAGCTGGTAATCTTGATCTTAAGCAATGCATTTATAATATACCTATATCTATCTGAAAAATTTGATATCCGACACATTTTCGAGGTCGAATTGGATTTCAGTACTGAGAGACCACATGTTGTTCAACCATCACCCCTCTAAATTGCCCCTTTAGAAAAATGCCCTATTATAATTATTAGATAAATCATTACAAGGCTGCTTATCTCGTACTTTAAGTTGCCTTGAACAACGGGGTCAGCTAAATAAAAATAAAGCATCCATTTTGATACTGCAAGTTGACCAAATGTCCGACTGCAGGGCAAGAAAGGGTCTAGGTGTACGATAAGGAGCTAAGTGATGGATAGTCATTATCTAAACGCACAGTTTCAGGCCGCTGTGTTCAGCAGGTGCTCCGAAATATTAATATCAGAGGACAAAACAGAAGGGCAGAGGCGCACATGTTCATGCTCATGTTAGATTGCAAGTGCCCGTGTTTTCGTATAAATCATAATTTAATTAAAATCTACAGCGACTGAAAAGTTTAATGACACAATATCAATTAGCGGATGGCTGTGACTCACTGTCCGGTCAAATGAGCGGTGACAGATGACTGGGTGTCAAGAGACTCGAGGAACGTGTGACCCGCGGCCCTGTTAGTGTCAAGCAAATCCTTTGGGATATGCAGAACGGCACTGAGCTGGGACTCATTAAAGACGTCGAAATCTTTGTGTTTATTAGTAATGAAACTGTATCATCTTTCCAAAAGAGACTATATCAAAGGGCAGAATGTCAAAAACACAACTGTTCGAGTCTATTTATAATACCTACAGTAAGATCGCAAATTACTTTTATGCTTACAGTGTCTATATGCAAGTGAAATTCTGCATACATGAGCACAGGAGGGTTAGATGTGGTTGTTAGGGTTACGTTTTTTGTTGCTAGAAAGTGTACATTTTAACTGGGTTAATGTTTGCAAAACTTTGCCTGTCAGAAAAGTGAGAAGTGCAAACTACAATCCAAACACTCTCGAAAGTTTCACTGGAACACAAACACTGCCTGTCAAAGTTGTCTGGGCAAAAAAAGTGGTCTTATAAGCTGTTGTCAGACTGAATCTGGAGGGTAGGGGGGAGGTTCATTCTGCTTGAATAAGAATTACAGCTCATTCCAACAAACCATCCCTAGATTGCTATAAAAAATTCTTTATCTTTCTTCTGCTAAAAGACCCATTGTGTTCGTTCACAAACAGTGGCATTTCTTCAAGCCATTTTTATGAAGCTGCTGCCAATGTAAACCACTTGAGAGATAAGGCAAAAACATCAATAAACAGGTCATTAACAATTGTGAAAAGTGATCTAATGGGAAAGGATCTGTAGGCCATTACAGGGTTGGGCTAGCAGGGTGTTTTATTGCAATGGACAGAAATACACTGTTTATTACAATTGATTTATCCAGAATAAATTTAAAAAAAACATTACAGCATGAGTTCAAGGTGACAGTGATAGACATGGGAAGACAGCGGGGGAAATAGAAAGAGGTGTTCCAGTAACGTCCATATGGAGCTGATCTGTCAAAGTTAGACAAATGTCTGTGAAAAAACCATCCTTTCACTTCTCTTGTCTCTTTTTTTAATTCTCTCACTCACTTAAGGCCATTCATTTGATTAAACTGTATTTGGAAAGAATGGAGCAGACGCATGCATCCTTCGGGCCGATTGCCACTGGCAGCCCCTCCGTTATCGACCTTGTGAGCAAGAACTGTTATCAATGAGGGTGCGAAAACCGGACTTCACTAAGTCAGGCGTCTGAAAGACTTGGCGTGGGACTTTTTCCTTATCTCTTGCCAGGGTATTGGCACACCATCAGCAGTAGTTTATAGAGGAGAGAACGCAGGGTGCGAAAAGCCAACACCACCCACATCTTTCCTGGAGCCCACGATCGATGGCTATCGATGACGGCTTTGCACAAGGCATCTTTAGGCGACGGCACTGTTTTTCTTCTCCATCTGCACGCACTTAGAATAGCGTTCTTTATCAGCAGCCTTATATTGTACTGCATTATAGGAAGTGATGTGGGTAGAAGCTGAATGATAGGAAGGCTTCATGATGAGTAAAATGATGAAGTCATCATCAGGAAATAGGGGAAGGTGGCCAGTACCTTCTAATAGCACTCAACTAGATGTACCACATATGCAGAACATGCTATGAGTTCACTTTTCCACAGACACCTGCAATATACATATGTATACTGACCACATTTTTGCGTGTGTGTGTGTGTGTGTGTGTGTGTGTGTGTGTGTGTGTGCATGTAAGTATAGTGCAAAATATTATATATAGACAGTACATAATAAAATATATAGATTTAGTTGATTCTGAGCATCTCCTTGCTTAAAATGTTACACTGCCACAAGGACCAGTCATTTTATTACAAATGTACATGTCTCTGTCTTGCTGCTCACACGGAAAGCCTTTCAGATGGGGGGCCTGGTGTGCCACCATTCACTCGAGTCGTCGCGGTCTGCGTAATGAGCATCTCTCTGTCGACTCTCGCTGCTTTTCACACTGCTTTCTTCACACCACCCGCTGTGCAAATATGAAACCATATATATATGTATGTGTGTGTGTGTGTGTGTGTGTGTGTGTGTATACACACACACACACATACCCAGATACATTTAAAGTAGCAGAAAAATTATCCAGTACAACTCAAGCTTAGCTGGGTCGTGTGGAAAGATGCAAGAGGGAGTTTGGAAAAGCCTTAATATTAGTGTTCTCTAACTGGATCTGACTATAAAGTATAAACATGAAAACCAAACACACAGCTGGTGTGTGAACTCAGAAAGGAAAACCTTTTTCAGTCCAGCTCAGGTGAGGTTGCAGGGAACCAGTTTGTTGCAAGTCCAAAACAAGCTCTGTGATGGACTGCTGGGAGTTTCTGGCTCTAGAAGTTGCACTGCGCAAGAGAGAAACAATAATATGTGTCTGCTTAATTCACACAAATCCTTCTTTCCATTTTTTTTCATTTCATTCCGGCTCAGTCTGCATAGAGTTAGTTCCAATTTCATGTTGGTTTCCTCTAGGTGCTCTGGTTTCCTCCCACAGTTTCCAGAAAGGTGTTTCAGGTACTATTAGGACGTGTTGTGAATGCATGTGTGTAGTCGTGCTGTGATGGACAGATGCTGCACTCTGTGTTTCCGGGATAGTATCCGGACCCCCGTGACCCTGCGCTGCACGAGTGATTATTAATAAAGTGTGAAACTGAATGAATGAATATAACTCAGCAGCTGCATTCTGCCTGAACCGTTTTATTAAGACCCAGTTGTTCCTGCTGCTTGATGTGAATTTGTCCGGGACCTATGCTGAGGTTTGCTGCACTGGTGTAGCCCTTAGGGTTGCTGGGTGTTTGGGGACATTTCTGATCTCTGCTTACTGCCACTGGCACGTGTGAACGTGTAACCAGCACACCGAAGACCTGCAATCTCCAGTGATTCACACCCCTTGAATCTTTGCTCTCAGACAGGCAACTATGGGAACATAAATAATAAGTGTGGCTGTCTGCTGTGCTACAGGCCTGTCTTGGATTGCCATGCTGTGCAAAATCCATTATAATAATATGTCCAGCATAACTGTCACCATCAGAACATGCAGGGAAATGCTGCTCTCTTATCCACCCTCCATGAGCTAAAGTTAGATCACGTCCTAAAAAAAAGATTTTTGGGAACTTCACACAGGCAGCAGGAACAAGGGCGATGGACAATAGTTGTGTTTTTCTCAGTTGCAAGGTCTTTTTTTTGCAGCTTAGATATTTGTAATATGAACAGTACTGCCCTTAAATGGCTTATTGATTTGTTTTTTTTTAGAAATTCTGAGGCTGAGAAGAAAATATTTTATATCCATTTAGCATGATGGATTAAATTTCACAGTGGCAACGGAGAGGCGTTTGTCTTCGAAAGGGGGCTTTACTGTGCCGCTCTGTGACAGAACAGCCATCCAGCCGCAGTGAGAAGACAGATCTTGCTGCAGACTGCAAATGCATTCAGATCATTAAAGTGTGGAAGCAGTGTGGTCTCACACACACACACACACACACACACACACACACACACACACAGGGCATGGGTGGCCATGGTGAAATCAGAAAGAGAAGCAAGGGAAGGATCAGCAAACTTTATTAATCACGGGCCCCGGAGGGCTGTCTGCCTGGGCAGACGCTTCGACTTGAAAGGCTATTTGTCTCCTTTAAATGGGAGTGAGCCCGACTTGCGGCGTCACTCACGGAGGGCAGGGTGACAGAAAAGGAGGCATTTAGCGGTGGACAGGGCAGCAAGGTCGGGCGGGGGGGTGGGGGGCTTGTGTGGAGCAGCATTCGGAGGGAACAGATTGATAGTTTTGGGCTCTGTGTTCAGCGCAAATGAGCTCGGCCAAGTACACAGCTTTCTGCTTAGAACATGGGTCAAGTAATCCGCTGCTGTCGTGAATAGGAACAAATGACTTGTTTTAGCTACTGATTAATCTTTTGGAGGTCTACCCAAGGTCTGACTAAAGCAGCTTCTACTTGTGCAAGTGTGTGCCCTCATACATCAGGCCTTGTAAGTGTTTGTTTACTCAAAGGAGCAGCAACCCACAACCAGCAAATCTAAAAAGACCAAAACGGCTTAAAACGGCTGTAACAGGTGGATGGCAGTGCTACAGATGGACCGAAGATGCAGACCTAAAGTAAATGTGTGTGAGATCTGCTTCATCATAAAAGCAAGTGGAGGAGTGTGTGAGTGTGTGTACATGTGTGGGCATGCTAAGATGGAAAATGAAGGATGGGGTGTTAGAGCTATTGTTTTTGGAGAGGCGATGAATGGCTCCGTCATCAGTTCGCCAGGCGTAATCTCTCCATCTGCTGCTGCAGTGACTGTTCTTCATGTCTATGTGTGCAATTTACCATAAAGAGACAACATTCACTGCACCTCTACTTTCTCACAGCACAGTCTTTGTGTGGTTGGTTATATTGTTAATTTCTATTTTTATTAACTGGTTGTTCAATACTGAGCCAGAGTAATACAAAGCACATCGGGTGTAGTGTCACATACACAATGGATAGGATGCTTCTCTATCCATGGCAATAACTCCCACACACACACACACACACACACACACACACACACACACACACACACACACACACACACCCTCATTCAGACACAGCACTGGTTTAGGGTCACCAGTCAACCTGATACACAATATCTTCAGACTGTGGGAGGGAACTGGAACACCTGAGGTTAATATGAACATCTGCAGACTCCACACAGACAGTGGGGTTTTAACCCACATCTGCACCAGTATTACACATTTCACCGTCATCCCACCTTCCATGCTATAAATACTTAGCTGCGGCTTTTCTCCAAGGCAAGTTACAATGTTGGATTTGTATACTAAGCTGCCTACAATTACTTACCTGGTTATACAGCTCAGTCTTTTGATTCATTCAGATCAAAAACTCAGATCAAATTGTTAGATCGCAACCGTGCTTCTCTTTAGAGCATCAACACCAAGACGGGAGAAAGCAGATGCCGACCACCCTCATTGGCTGCATCAGCATAGATGATAATATCACTGGCACGGAGGCTCGATATTAATGAATTAAATTAACAGTTTGCTGGAAAAAAAAGTAGCCTTGTTTACCATGTTTTGATTTGCACGTACCGTGTTTCGCCTCGCATGCCTGGATAAGAGCATTTGCCAGAACAGTAAACAATAAATAATGCATACATAATAATAAAATGAAGATGCAGGACTGAGCGTCACGGCTCTGAAATGAGCGCCAGCCCCCTTTGCTCAGAATTGATTTCATCTGCCACCCGTAGCTGCGTATCAACAGTCGGCGTGAAATCCATTTTGAGAGTAGCACCAAAATAGCTCCTCATTATCCCGGGCACCTCTCCGAAACACAAACACAAGGAGGATATCAATTAGCAAGAGAGAACACATCCATCGGCCCGGTGGAACAATGACCGAGGCCGTCTCCGTCCGCACGTTTGTCAGTGCCTTCTTTATGTGGTCGCTGTGGACCTCACTGCGGCCGAGGTGCCAGAGTCACAGAGAAGAAAAATAAAACAAAAAAGGGAAGCAAAGATTGGTCATTCTGTCATGAGGGAACAAACAGCAGATGAGCCTCACATGTTGGAAGAACAAATAGAGATGTGTCACGTCCCTCAAAGTGGTGTTTGTTCCCAAGGTATGAATTGCATGGGGTCTGTCTGTTAAGCAAGATGAGGGTGTAGCTGCTGAGAATGGTAATATTTTCTATTTTAATGTATGCATAATAAGCTTCTCCATATTCATACAAGATCTTGGATGGAAACCAGTAAATTATGTTAATGGAATATAGATAGTTAGATAGATAGATAGATCAAAAGTGGATGGATGGATGACAGACAAATGGTCAGACAGTGTCATTTAACATTCTAGCACATGTGATGGCAAAAAATATTTTTTACCAGTTATTTTTCTTTATTGTTGTTTCTTACAAGCCCCTAATTAATTGTCAGACACTTGGAAAAAGATGACCATGGAAAAAAAATGTCACAGTATGAAATTTTTCCTCGGGGTGTTAACATATGTTATAAAAAGTATTAAAAGTGGAGAATACTTTTATTAAAACTTTTTTCAAGTTTGTAGCAGCTGTTAGTCACAAAGAGAAGAATTGGAAGAACATGAGCAGACCTCCCCTAAAAATTCACAGGCGAGGGGATGTCGGTTACGCAGTCTGGGCCCAATCCTCACCTGAGAATTAACTATACAGTTAAATAAACAGTTTAGAATATTGCAGTTTTGGGCCTCTCATTTCCTATATTTGGTAATTTGCATTGTTCCAAAAATAGATACATACACTATATCTGTAGTACCCAAAATAAAACAGCAACTAACAGTGTCCTTGCTCATTAATAGACCAATATTCCAGTTTCTCATACTGAACCAGGAGAGAGGCGGTCAACATAATAATAATAATAATAATAAGAAGAAGAAGAAGAAGAAGAAGAAGAAGAAGAAAGTTTAAAAATCATAAATACATGAACTTTTATTCAGTTATAAGCCATTTGCCACAATGAACAAGATAGCAATTACAGCAAATGTTTACAAATGCACTCTGTTCACTTGTTTTTCCCGCATCTGAATGAGTTCAGTTAAATTAATACATGTAAAGCTGTATTACGACACTGCAGTGCAGGCATACTAGATAGTGTGAAGCAGCAAGCCCAGGAAAAGAGGACACGTGGTGCTGGTCTCGTGCTGAGAACACACATCTTCAGCGTTTCCGTGCACTGCAGAGCCGACCTGACAGCGTGCCAACACACATTCACTAGCCGGCCCCCGGACCGCAACCCGACAGTGTCCTGTCTGTGGGACGTTCTCACAAAGGGCAGCACCTCCAGGTCCCCTGCTTCCGGTGCGCAGGGAGTGCAGCCTGTTTTACTCAGCACATGGGCTCTGCATTGTTCACACCGCTTTGGGCGTATTGCACCTGCATGTCTGCACATGCGGCGATGAATGCACCCCTTGTCAATACGTACCGTATGTCTGTCTTTCCCCAGACCAGTCTTCTCATCAACAACACACCATGCTGACCATTGAGGCCCGGTACTATTGTTTCATAATCCATAAATTGCATATTAATTGAAATTGCACACTTTGTTCTTCTGTTAGTGAGAAGTCACTGTCAAAGGCAGACAACGGTTAGAAGGTGTGCTGTCTACCCTTGTTGAACTGAAGCGGAGGTAACACATAACTGTCTCGCAGGTGCTGTTGTCACATACAAGTAGCACTGAGCCATCACACGTTTTGTCAAAATGCCTTAAAAAGAAGGATTAGAGCTGAAAAACAACTTACCACAGTTAAATAACAACCAGCTATTACAGACTGAGTTCCGTGTGAGTCAACGGAGACTCCTGAGGTACCCCTCAGGGTCTGAGTGTCCCAGTTTAGGAGCAACTGATGTAGACGATGAACGGGAGGGGAGGCTGAGTATTATGGAATGCTACACAAGGCAGAGAAATGTGTCCTGACTCACCGGTCCTACCGATGGTGGGACTCCCACTACCACTATGGATGCTCACATGGTCCTCAGGATCTTCTACATGACAGAGTGTGAAATGGTTTGCAAGTTGGCTCAAGTCACATCTTCAGCTCAGAATGAAGAGTGGAGTTTGAAGAGTTGGCTATTTCTGAGATACTTGTGTTGCGAGGACAGCTGTGCATTGGTATCCTCACAGTCCAAGCACTGCATTTATAGGGGGTGGCAATGAGGGGCAGGTGGCGCTGCTATTAGAGTAAGGTACTTGCCCTACTTTGTGCCAGTAAAAATGACGTAGATATTTAAATTAGGTAGTTGTTAGTAGCTTAGTGTACAAACCTATTGTTGTAAGTTACTTTAGACAAACATTGTTCCAATAAATAACAGAGGAGAAATGGGAAGACACAGTAAAAAGCACAGTTACCGCCATTTGACTGTAGTACTGGAGGCTTGCACACAGCTCAGAAGAGTCAGAAGGAGAAGCACATGACTCATCCCCTTTGGCTGCTGCTCTGATGTGCTGCCAAGACAGTGGGCTATTTGTAGAAGCTGGGACCATTATTCCTGAAGATGATTGTTTAATATCACTTGGAAATTTGTTTCCAGCTGCACAATTTTTGTATTAAATGCACTGCTTCCATGAATGACATGGGTTCCGCTTTTTGGGAGCTGCAAGAATTCAAAGGGAGGTTCTGAAGTGTGAAGCAGAAGGTCACAAATGAGCACTTTTATCCAGTATGCATCTATCTGAAGATGTAAATTGCAAAGTTAAACATCAAAACTTTCCAGAAGTCCTCCACATGAGACACATCATAGTTGGGAAGATCACCCCTAGAGAGTCTACCTTTCCGTGTGGGTCTTGAACTTATAAAGGCCTGTATATTTCACAGGATCTGATTTTTTTTCAAAATCAATCAGTCCATTCATTCTCATTGACCAACTGGCCAGTCCAGAGTCACAGTGGTGTGAAGTCTGTCCTAGAAGCATAGAGTATGAGGCAGGGGCTGCTTGGGACACCAGTCCATAAAGCAATAACACACACTTATTCACTGACACATACACAGACTGCAAGCAATTTAGATTGATGAGATCTTCTGAAACACGTGACTTTGGAATGTGGGAGGAAACCAGAGCACCCGGACAAAGCAACGTGACAAGGGAGAGAACATGCAAACTCCATACAGACTGATCTGGATTCAAACCAATGACCAAACACACAAGCCAAGAGCTGTGAGACATCAGTGGTACCTGCTGTGCTGCGTTACTGCACCGCTATAAAATCGCACTACATAAACAGTATTACAAATACCAGTCATTTGATTTCTAATAATTCTCTGCATGCTGTCCAGGTGGGGGTTATCATGACTGCTCAGTATGGTCCAGCTCCATCTGCAATCTGTGTTGGTGTGTGAAAACAGAGAGGAAACACAGTAAACTAATCTTAGATGTGGTGCAACTTTTCTACATTTCACAAGGATAACAATGAATTTCACACGCCCCCCCCTCACCCACAAGGTGTTGAATCAGAACCTAAAATCAAAGGAAGTGAATGAGCAAAGTGCCATGAAAAGTTTTCATTTTCTCAGCGTGCCATCAAGTCGTGGGTGTCGGACCAGCATTCTTCTCAGTCTTTGCTAAAGAAACTATGCAAATCGGGGCACTCTGCTAGTAAGGTATAAGTTGTGGCACGACTGGGTGCGTGGCTGGTTCTTTTGCAACGTTTAGATCAACAGTCACCACAAAACTGGGTTTTGAAACAAACAGTCAGCTGGTCCAATGTAGCATATAATCTCAATTATTCAATATAAAATGTATATGGCGCAGTGACTAGAGCATCACCTTGAAATTAGAAGGTTCAATATTTATATCCCCTTTCCTGTTGTAGTACCCATGAGGGAGGAACTTAACCTGAAGTGATGCGGTAAAAATTACCCTCTTGTACGCTGTAAATGGGTCAACATTTAGCCAAGGTATCAGCTATATTACACTTAATAATAATAACTGAGTAAAACAATTTACTTTAATCCCCAAATTTAATTGACAAACTTTACAGGTATTTCCAGCCCTTTTTTACAACAACTGGCACTTTTTTTGCCATGCAGGTCCCAAAGGAAATTATCTAGACATATGATTATGTCTCATAATAGTGTTGTGTTTGATGTACCATAGAAAATATCTAAAAAAAATGAGAAAATGACTCATGGCTCTTCATTTTATCGCTGTGTCTCTATTCTTTTGTTCACAATTAACCAGCAGTTAAATGCCGGGAGCTCTGAAAGCACCATCTCAACATTAGTTTGTGGCTTTCACTGGTCCGCCAAGCGGGGTGTCACCATACAACTCGTCGGCGGATAAGAAACTGAAAAAACCGGGAACAAGAGCTGCAGAGCTGATTATTCCACCAACCAGCTGGCCACGTGTTCATTTTGTAGGTCATCCACTACATTTCTCTAGAACCAGACCAAAAAAAAAAAAAACATGCCCAATGTGATGATGTATCTTAATCGTGAGGGAAAAGGGTATTTTCCAGGCCGCTGAAGAGGCAGTTGGTATTCGTTTTCCTTGTTATAAATTCGTTTGCCCTTTACACCATAGCTTACAACTTTACAGTCTAACAAGACTGATGTGTTTATTCAGAAGCCACTGGCAGACAAACTGCACACAGGCATGTGCACCATAACCCTGACAATTAAACAAGAGGAAAAAAGCACTTCTACAGCACATACCCGAGCATAGAATGGTCATAATCAGCGCAAAAGTTAAGGTTGTCAGTACTGTACATACATATCCTAGAATGTCATGTGATTCAATAATAATAATTATAATAATTATAATAATAATAATAATAATATTTAGGTGCTTAAGACAGGTAAACCAATGGGGAGCGTATATACCTTACCTGACATTGGCATAACATCACTTCTACTGTTTTGAATTCTTTGAAGTTGCCTCATATTTGCATTTCAATTTGGGAACACAGTGGCATCACACTGACTTTTGGCTTTCAGCAGACGGCAACGTGGCCATTTAAAGAAGGCGGGTGAGTAATTGCAGATCTGAAACAAAAATCACCAGACATTTATGTTTTCAGAGAAAAACTTTGACTGTTTTTTCATCTCTTCTTCCTCTCATTAAAATGTGTAACATGAAAAAACTGTTAATTGCCACAATTCTGCATAGGGATCAGAGCAGAGGATAACTTTCCAGATATAGTACTTTTTAATTGCGATCTGGCAGAGTGAGAGGTGCAACTCAGGTTCCAAAAGAAGGCCCATTGTACATAAGCTCTGAAATATCCTTTGTTGCATGTTTAGACCACACACACACACACACACACACACACACACACACATATATATATATATGTATGTGTATATATATATATATATATATGTGTGTGTATGTGTATATATATATAAAAAAGGCAGAAAGTGTACACTTACATCATACAAATAAAGAGACAGTCCTCTGGAGCTCAGTTCCTTGGTGGTGCCCCCCTTTGTTCATACCTCTTTAGTGTTCTCAGCTCAGAATATCCAAAAACTCTAACTGTGCATTATTCACAGTCCTTGTGGAGCTGGACTGCTATTCTTTCGATAAACAGAGGGCAACAACATTCCTTTAACTGTGCCTCTGACTGACTGGTGTAAATTGAGGATCCGCACAGTGCAATGGTGACACCTACAATATTATTACAGGTAAAGGGACAAGAGGCCAGTAAATTTTCATGAACTGTTGGTGCAGTAAAAAACTGAACTGAAGAAAGTTTAGCATCCAGCAAGTGCTCAGCCATTTGTTATTTCTCCCATGCTGTCAGAACCAGAGCAGGTCTGAGAAAATAAGGAAAGGACCCTGGTAACAAATTTTCCCATTTTGCCAGGATGCATCTCATCGTCCATGCATGACCTCTGTGACCCCTGCTGAGTTGCTGGTGACAGGCTGTCTACACTGGCCTTCTGTAATCTGATATTGAAATAATTGTGTGTCGTCGGGCACCCGGACGGTGATGGCTGGCTGCTGTCACACTCTCCGTGGGTGAAGGCCTGTCACAGCCAGGCGGCTGCAGCGCTGAAGCTATTTTTTCCCCCCCAGGATTTTTTGCCCAAAATGGATTCCTACAGGGAAAAATTAAACAAACCAATAATCTCAAACAAGCAGTGCTGTCAGCTCTAGTAGTGAAACACAAACAGTACAAAGTCTGAGGTCTTCATCTGTGTTTTATTTCCTGAAAGAAATGCAAAATTTTACACTAATGTGAAAGCTTGAGATATATGTCTTTTTTTAACAATCAAAAAATGCTTTAAGAGCAAAATGTAAGTGAAAGTTAACTTTCCTAACTAAGAGCCAGAAAATCGTGGTTTAATACTATTAAGCAAAATGAATCATAGGAAGCTGGTGCTAATTTTGTCATTTAAAAAGAATCATAAAGTGTTTTTGTACGTCATGTAAGGCTTACATGTGATTAATTCCTCTGAACACTGAATCACTCTACTTGCAAAGTACGGCACTTATTCCAGTATAATAATAAATCCTGCAGAAGTATTTACTTGGATGTGTTTTACTTGGCCACTCTGGGAGGCATAACAGCATGTAACATGTCCATGGCTCCTTGGCCTTGGCATGATGAATATCTCCATCTTTCCCTCTCTTGCTGAAGAAGAGACATATCAGAGCTGGACCTTTAAGTTCTAACAAGCAGATGGTGAAATTGTGCACTTGCACAAAAATACTGCTGGCCTTTCCAAAGCACTATTCTACAGAGGGCGCTTGCTAGAGCTGTTGTTCTCACATTTATTTATTTTTATTAATTGCTGCAGAGAAACGGGCCCAAAGTAATGTCGTCGCTTCTTTTCTCATCCTTATCTAGTATGTCCCATCTCTGCTTCATATATATAACTCCTCGCCACTTACAAAAAATTGTCCAGTGGTAGATTTAAAAAAGGAAATTGAAGCAAGTTCAATTTAACCTCAAATGAGATGGAAAATGAGAAGTTTCTGACACCGTTTTTGTGAAGCACCTTTTATTGTTACATTTACTGTTCAAATTGGCCTTAGAATTAAATTGCTATGTTGGAACAACAGCACTTTGACTGAAGACTGGTGCCTTTTCCATGCTGTACCATTTCACAACTGGGTTAGGCTCTGGATGGATGGATGGATGGATGGATGGATGGATGGATGGATGGATTAATCACAGTGTTTCTAATAGCTGAGTCTAATGCAAAGAAAGGTGGTATAATAGAAGTAACTGTTACCAACTGGTAACCTGACCAAAAATAGTTCAGTTTCTATATCAAAAATAAAACAGATAACATTTTCTCAGGAGTTAAAATGTTTCCTAAATCATTAAACAGGGAAGATGCCTACGTATGGCACATCTTTCTCCCTTTTCAGGTAAAGCAAGGCAGGGTATGCGTGACAAAAATATGTCCACGGCAGAGAGGAACTGCAAGGGCCTGCATTCTGTCCATCAAAATCTGCTCACAGGTCAAAATACTTTTCCTCAGAAGGAAGCAGGGGGGGGGAGACAATGAGTCACACACTTCTTTTTGCACTTTCCTTTTCTGGTCCTCTTGTTGAAATGAGAATGCAAGAAAAGCCTGACTCAGATTAAACTGCGCTATAGACTGAGAGTGCACCCCTAACAACACATTAAGGTCCGAGTGTGGCTGTTAAAAGACCATTGCAGCAGTGGAGCTGCAGGACTTCTCTTGCCACAGCTGCGTTAAGAAGACAGTTTCACAGTGCATGTCTCTGAAAACCGTTGCCTCCCCTTTCAAGCTCCAGTTCTTTTTCCCAATCTTGGAGAACATTTTCCCTGCACTTTTTCTGCCTGCCTTTCTCTTCTTCTTCAGTCTCGTCTCTCTTTTCTACTCCTCTCTCTATATCCTCACTTGCACCCTCCTCTCTTCTCTCTAACCTCTCTCCTCTTGTCTGATCTCCTTCTCCTCTCCTCTGCCTTTCCTCTTTACTCAACTCCTCCTCTGTTCTCCTTCACCCCTTTCTTCCCCTCGCAATCTTCCTGTCTCTATCCTCTTTTCTCTCCAACCTTATATATTCATCATTTTGCTGTCTTCAACTCCCTCTCCTTCTTCTCCTTTCTCTTTTCTCCCCTTGCTTTCTTCTCTATCATCTCCACTTCTTCTTATTTCTCCCTCCACTCTCTATCCTCATTCCTCCTCTCAATCCATTCTACTCCTCTTTCCTTTTCTGTCCTCTCCCTCCACACTTTTCTCTCTGTTTTCTCCTGTTCCTCTCCTCTCTCCATCTCCATCCTCTCTGTCTCCATTCTCCTCCTCTTTCTCTTCTTTGACTCCTCTCTGTGTTTCTTCTCTTTTCTCCTGCTCTGCTGGTGTCTGTCCTCCCTCCTCCCCCTCTTCTCTCTCCTCCCTCACTCCATCCTGTCCTGGTGTCAGCTGCAGCACTGGTAAAAAACAAAGGGTCGGCTCAGTTTTAAAGAAGAACGACGGATGACGTCAGAGGGAGCCAGCTGACACGCGCCGCCCAGCCTCGCGCGACCAGACCTCCGCTCCGCACATCCACTTCACGCACAGCCTCGGCACTGACTCGGGCACGCGCGGCGAATCTCCCGCGAGCACCTTTTAACCATTTCTGTTCATTTACGACTTTTTATTTAATTTATGCTATTGTTGTTTTTCAGGATTGCTCTTACCACTCGCACGCGCAGCTCTGCGCCGCCCGCGTGTCCGTCCCCCGGTCCCCAGGTGAACATGAGGCTGGTTCTTCTCCTCAACCAGGTGTCGAGCAGGTCCACCTGACCCCACGCTGCCGGACCCGCGTGTCATATCAAGGGCTACTCTTCTCGGCAACTTCAAGATTCTTCCTCCCAAGTCCAAAAACCCACCAAAAGCCGCGTGCCGGGGGGGGGGGGGTCCGAAGCTTATTGACAGCTTATTCTTCTGGGAGATCGCGCAAAAGCCCCAGATATGCTGCTCCAGTAGAGAAAAACATCTTGAAACGACTGGATTTTTTAACAATTATTTTGTCTTTTGATCAGATCTCATGTTCATTTTCGCGCGAGCGACACTACAGACTCTCCGCTGGACGGACGCGACTCCTGCTCACCACAGCAGTGTGAAGGCGGCTCGCAGTGGAGATATGAACCCCTCTCGTGTGGATGGAGACGGATCATCTCCAACCTGATGCCACACGCGAGCGTTTCAAACCCGCTTGGCGCTTAAAACAAACCGCGAATGCCGCTCTGTCGCAGGCACGCGCCTTCCCGCGGCTTTTACACACATGTTCATATTCATATCTAAGAAAAAAGCGCGGCAGTGCACCCGTGACGGAGTGCGCGTGTTTTTAACACATATTTGTTTAGGGGATTTTGTTGTCCCGGGTTGTGTTTGACTGTAAATTATTACATTTGCCATCAATAATGGAAGGCAGACGTTTTTTCGAGAGTGTTTTTCGCGCCCGCCACGTTGTTAGATGCTGTGTTCGAGCCGCGCGCGTGCAGGAGTGTGATCCACGCCGTTTGACGTGGGCTTGACAGAGCCCGAGGAATCCGACATGGAAAGTGAAGACCTCCTGAGGATCTCCCCACATCACTGCGTCTAAAGGGGACCATGGAGCTGTCCGAGGTGCGGTGCTCCAGCGCAAGCGAGGAGCTCTACACCATTAACAGAACCCCCACCACCACCACAACCACCCCCAGCGGCACCAGCAGCAGCAGCGGCTCGAGACCCAAGCGGCTCCTGTGGCAGAACGCCGTGCGCCACATCACGGAGCAGCGCTTCATCTCTGAGCAGAAGAGCATCATCACCGCGGAGGAGCCGTGCGTCCAGAGCCTGCGCAAGCACTCCTCGGGCAGGACCTCGGTGAGCGACAGGCACAACAACGGGGGCACCAAAGTGTTCCCAGAACGGGCCAGCAGCGACCTGGGCTTCCTGCAGCTCGACTGTGCCCCCAGCAACTCGGACTTCTTCCTCAACTGGGGCTACACGTACAGGGGGGTCATCTTCCCCACCTTGCGGAACTCCTTCAAGTCCAGGGACCTGGAGCGCCTCTATCAGCGCTACTTTCTCGGGCAGCGGCGCAAGTCCGTCGTGGTCATGAACATCCTGGACGTGGTGACCAAGCTGACCCTCTTGGTCCTTCACCTGACCCTGGCCTCCGCACCCATGGACCCTATCAAAGGCATGCTCCTCGGCTTCTTCACGGGCATCGAGGTGGTCATCTGTGCCTTAGTGGTGGTGCGCAAAGACACGACCTCCCACAGTTACCTGCAGTACAGCGGCGTGGTGACCTGGGTGGCCATGGCCACACAGATCCTGGCGGCTGGCCTAGGCTACGGGCTGCTGGGGGATGGGATCGGATATGTGCTCTTCACCCTCTTTGCCACTTACAGTATGCTTCCACTGCCTCTCACATGGGCTATCATAGCTGGATTTGTCACCTCGGCTCTGCACATCATTGTCCAGCTGCTAATCCCCCAAAATGCACAAATATCTACAAATCAGGTACGTGGAAACTTGTCTGTGAAGTTCAGTCATGAACATCTGCATGTCTGAGTGTTGCAGTAAAGTGGTCATGGACCCTATAGAAGGGATCCGATTCCAACAGAAGCAGCATCAGGAGTGAACATGTTTCTGTGTGACAGCTCACAAACACGCAGCACTTTTGCACCTTACAGTCCACATGAAACGGTTGCGGTTCTTTTTATCATTACTGCTACAGTGCGATTGTGATGATGCATCGTTTCTGCGCTTTTTATTGTCATTATTTTCTCATTTACAGATAATAAATAGATGCGGTTTTAATAAGGCTATGCGAATTTTGGACACAACAAAGTCGAGACGGCGTCACGGAGCGCTGTCCGGTGCTGAACACTCTCCCGTTTTCGGTCCGAATTGGATTTTCCAAAGCGGTACTGGTGGGGCGCCTCCTATCGGCCGTTCTCGGTCGTTCTCAGTCGCTGGTGGGCGTTGCTGCGTTGTCCGTGAGGGAGGGACCGGGGCGCCTGTGTGACAGACCGTTACATTTTTCTACCTGCTCTCTTGAACTTCCAGGTGTTTGCAGCAGTTTGACTAAAACCAACGTAATTTAAAGACTTTCGACTTTTCCTTCTGCATATCTCGGTGTTCTTTTGTATAGTATCAAATGTTAGACTGGTATAAATAAGATGAACAAAAAGTGCTGGGTTAATGGAAGTCAAATGAGAGGCGGGAAACAGTGATCTCAACATAGAACATGAATTATTATTATTATTATTATTATTATTATTATTATTATTATTATTATCATTGTTGTTGTTGCTGTTGCTGTTGCTGTTATTGTCATTTTAGCTGCCATCTTTGTGTAGAGCAATTTATCTACTGGACTACACTGCCTACCACTTTTTATTTTTGTCGCGTGTCAGTGGAGGTGTTATGTTGAAGCTGAAGTGCCACTAATATCAGTTTATGATATTGCAGTGAAAACATTAAATACACTGAGTTAAAAAGGTGACTGGCATTCAGGAAGTGTTGTGGATATGGTAAATTTGCTCCAACCTTAGAAAAGAACTCGAACAAAGAACACAGCAAAACGTTGTTTTTTTTCACACAAATCACAGATTATTCTTTAAACAGCTTGTTTTTGATTTTTGATTTTAAGATGGCAGCTGACTCCAATATTGAAGACCAATCTTTGTATTTTTTCACAGTTAAAAATGAAATTTTTCACTTCTGTGTGCCAAACATCAACAAATAAATGCATGAAAATACTGTATTGGCACCCAGATTTGCTTCACGCGCTGCTCGGACGTACCCTGTGAGAACCGCGCCAGCTTGCCTCCTGTTGAGGGAAGACTAAATATGTTAGGGCATGGCGGTAATTTGTTTTATGCAGCAATGCATCAATTGTGGAGATAATGGGGGCTAAGATACTGCGCTTTGCTGTTAGATTCATGGGACTTGGCTGTGCCTAATGTTCAATTTCCAAGCATATTGCGGATCATTTGCACACTGGTACGTTTTTCTTTCCAAACAGAGATATATATCCAGATTTAGGACCAGGCGTATTGCAGATGGCTTTTGTTTCCTGCATTTACAAACATATCATGGATCAAACTTGTCTAAGTAAAGGAACTTGACCTACACTGTGCGGTAGTATTATGTATTATATATCTAGTGGTAAAACAGTGATTCCTGGCAGGGGGGTCTCTATGCAGTACAGCTCTGCGACAAACAGGGGACATGATGTGAAAGCATGAATGAAGACACATCAGCAAGCCTGCAGTGATGTATGTTGTTCGGAGCCCTGTTCAGATGGGCTGCTGTCGAATTTGGCAACCCTTTGTCCCTATTGTTCTGTTTGGGTTGATTCTGTAATGCATCAGCAGGGTGAACCACTTAAGCAGAGGACCTGATGGGGAACACTTTGAAGGCGACATTGTGCGCAGTCTGGAAATGTGTCACCAGCAGCCGTGTCTCTGCCAGGACATGTAGGCAACAGGAGCTGGCAGGTTGTGTCAGGGCACAGAGTCGGGCAGCTGCAGATCCAGAGCACAGACAGCAGGACCCAAGGCAGGGAACAGTCACCTGGGGGTGGTGGTGTGGGTGTAGGGTCACCTCACTCCCATCAAATCAATCAGGGCCAGAGCTGCAGGGGTTATTGGGTCAGACTTGGTTCCTGTGGCCAAATTCATTAATGCAGTGCGTAATCCGTGAGGAAGAGCCGCAGCGCGGATGGTGTGGGGGTTGGGGTGTGTTAAATGAGAGGGGTAAAGGCACACGAGGGAGAAAGTCACCACACCAAGAGCTTAACATCCTCATCAGCATCCCCCCCAACAATATGGCAAGTTGTCATCTAGGTCCATGTTCTTGAAAAATGGGCCTTTTGCTCCTGTTCTGCTAGACCTGGAAGCGGAATCAATGAAAACGTTTTAGCACATAACCGCTACCCATCGTCACAGGAATGTATTTGAATGATTACGGAAGGCTGGCCTAGACAAAATAAATACAGTATGATTTTATTTCTTAATGAAGTGGCATTTTGGCTCAGCAAGTAGGGCTCCTGCCTCACAGTGCCTAGACTGGTTGGACGTGAGTTTCAGTCCAGATCAATCCGTGTAGCGTTTGCATGCTCTCTCTGTGTCTGCATGGGTTTCCTTCCACAGTCCAAAATATGTGTTTCAAGTTGATCACTACACTGCCTATAGTGTGTGACTGTGTGCATGTGTAACTACCCTGTGATGGACTGGTGTCTCACGTAGGGGCAGTTTCATAGCCCAGCACCTGGTAGTTCCAGGATGGGCTCCAGTCTGATGCAACCCCTTTCAAAATAAATAGTTAATCAAAACTGATCTTCTTTTTTTAATGTTATAATCATCACTCACTAACTAGTGAACTGACTAACATTAACCCCTTGTCCATTTTAAGGCCGCTGTGTTTTGGAGCCTATCCCGGGAGCACAGAGTGTTCGGCAAGTCAAGGTTAACCTGGATTAGATGCTAGTACATTGCAGAATTTAATTACCTACTCCACATGTAATAATAAACCAGTGGTTTTGTGCTCGCTGTAAAAATGATAGGCATTATGTTAACTGTATATTGAAAATTTGTGTTCATTAAGGACATCTGTGTGAGCTTTAGCAGGAGGCCTCCCAGTGCCACACTGCATCTTAAAGGAGTCTCCCTGCCCATTAAAGGAGGTTTAACAGCTCCCTGCCATTGGATGTTCTATAGTTGCTATTAAATGGACAACATTGCTGTGTAAATAGGGGTCATTATTTAAAAAGCTTCAAATTGTGATAACATGACAGTTCCGCATTTACCCCCCCCGGCTTGATCTGAATATATAGTGGTGCCATGAAGAGTCCCCCATTGCTGTGTGGGGCTCATTTTCTCATTCTGCCCCCACCACAAACTCATCTCTAAGTATTATTTATTTTGAATTTTCCCTAGGAATGCAAATTAAGATATTTATTTTTTTCCCTAGCAGAAAATATCATATTTTTATTATATTCTAGCTCCTCATGTTAGGAACGGTCAACTCACATTTTCTAAAACATTCTAATTGTTTTTCTTTCTTGTTTGTATTTAGCAAATTTCTTTGTAGCAGAACAATCTCAGATAAATCTAACTTTTAAATGACAGTAAAGTGCACCCAAACAGAATGGGAATGGAGGACCAACTTAATTCAAGTCACTTCCACAGTGTTAACAGCTTATTTCTAGTGCTCATGAGTGGTGCTGATCAAAAAGAATTTTCCACATTTACAGGACAAACTGGTCAGCAGTCTTAACTCAATAAGAGTTGAACTGTTGGTAGCAGATAGCTTAATTAAAAAATTTAAAAAAAATTCTAAAATGATAAAAAAAATCTTAATTTTGTTTTTATTTTAGCCAGAAGTCAATAAAAATATTAGAATGAAAGCAAAATATTTTAATTGATTCCAAGATTTTATAGAACATAAGTTGTCAATAAACCAGGGAGCATCTGTATTGTAAAGTTTTTTTTGACTTCAGTGAGGCGAAAGTGATTTTAGACTTGTGAATAAAATAAAGCACAAACAGATCTTCTATCCCAAATATGTTCTAACCCTACAATTGTGCTATGGTACATCAATACCAGCTTGTGTTATACTCACATTTTATGTGATGTAAGGTAATGCCACTATGGTGCACACGGACGGAAAAAGGACAAGAAAATGGAACCCAGTCAGCAGTGTTTCTGCATTGCAAGTGATCATATTTGTACTGATGGTCACCACTCAGACCTTTGACATCACGAGGAACAGTGATTTGTTGGCAACACACCTTTGTGTGGGCTTGTGATACATTCATTGGCTGAGGAGTATGTTCAAAGTCAAGACTGTGGTTCCTTCCTTGTGCCTGAAACGTTGCGATAAAATTATCAGCCCGACGGGATTAGAAATGCATACAGAAAGGCACCCGCTCTGGCCGAGGACGATGCTGTGTTGGAGTTTTTAGTCCCTGTTACCGAGCATATGCAGATAGTCTCCACACACATATGTCCCATTTAAAGACCCCATGATGAGTACAAGGCTGTTAGTGTGTGTGAAATTTTGGTGCTTTCCCATCCTGCTGCAGTAATCCTATAGGACCGATGGTGAGGCATTTTGATCCACGTGTGTCCCTTTCATCTCTCTTCCCAAGCTCCCACAGAACCTCCATTTCTGACTCCATCTGTCTTTTGTGAGATAATAAAGCCCATGTGCTTTCCCGGAAAAGCTTCCATGGGCAGTGCCCCTCCGTGCTTCCAGCCTCGCGCTGGTTCCAGTCACGCCTTCCGACAGCGCTGAACACAAACATCTTGGTCCGCTCGTTCGGTCCGTCACCCTATTCGCAGCTGTTTGATTTGTTGGAAATGAGTTTTTTCTAAAGTCTGAGTGATATTAAAACCATTACTGCACCACGGCAGGTTTTAGAGGAACCCAAAAGGCAAAACCGCTTAACATGAAATGCTCTGATAAAGCTTGAAAGACGTTTGCCTACATTAGCAGCAACATTCTAGAAGGCCTGTCTGAATGGTGCCATTTAGCAAGAAAGAGAAACCATCATTTATAACCTAAGATAATAGGACAAGACGGAGGACTGAAAGCCTCAGCTAATTACACTGCATCTCTTTTTGAATGGATGTTAATTAAAAGACGGGATGATAAACTATGGGAGCTATTGGTGCTCATTTTTCCTATCAGATTAATAGCACATGACACAATCAAAGCGATCTGCCGACGTAAGGACTGCGTTAACCTCCACCACACGCAGGGTGACCCCCAACCCCAGTTAACCTTCCAGTTCTGTGTGCAGTGTTCCTCCTCAAGCTAGAAATCCTTTTTGTTACCCATTCAGGAAGCCTGGGAGGGTGAGGGTGCTGGTTGGACAGTGGGGGGGGGCTGTCATCATTCTTTTCATCGAGTGCCACTTGTTTTGACACCCTCCCCTTGTCACCCACGTACCCCATTCAGGCTTAAACAGATTGTGATTAGGACTTGGATTACGTCCAGGTGCCTATTCATAGCTGCCCCGAGTCACGAGGAACTTCCCCCAGGGTCACTTTTTAATGAGATTACGCGGTGGTTTGGAGCACGCTTTCCCCGCAGATGGCTGGACCCTGGTGGCTGAGCGCAAGCCATTCAGCCGGGTGCACGACACACACCGGAGTGAAACCGTCAAGCTCCCTGCAAGGTGACAGGACGGCCAGATGTGGTGACAAACTATGAGGATATGAGTTTGATCCTAGGGGATCCAGCAGATATAACTCCGGCGGCCCTGTTCCCCTTAGCAATAACAACTGCCGCCTTGAATACATCACGTTTTTGCTATGTGTCAAACTGAAAAATGAAATGGGCACTTTGTTTTTTGATCCTACTGTTGAGGTTGCAGGAGCTCCGTTCAAAGTTAGGCTACAGCAAAGTGCTGTTCAGGGCTTGCTAGCTCTAGCCTTTCCCAAACCAGTACATCAAAGTGTGCCTTTACAAACAGATTTCTCTGACGGCAGAGGTATATTTTAACTGATCATGAATTACTCACTCATTCACATTGAATCAAAACCCCAGTGCACATAAGAGAGTTATCAGAAGTTGTGCGATAAATTATTTAGATCATTTATATCTGATTATTTTTCTAAGGTTGCCAAAGAGTTCACTGATAAGTCATGCATTGCAACATACAAGGGTAATCCTTGTTCTGTTATTACTGTTTCATTGTTTAGATGTTTGTATCCAAAGCAATTCTTTTGTACTTTTGACTTAGTCCAGTGCCTCTGTATTTGGCAGCATACAATATGTCAGTCGCCGCCTATAGAATTTATAGGGCGTAAACCCTCTTTTTTTCTTTTTAAATAGAGAAGTGAGTCCAACAGAAATGCGCTTTAAGACTCTTCTGTAATGCTGAGAGGGGCTCAGCAGTTCTGAGTGTGATACAGACCTCAGTTTACCACACTGGAGCCAAAACTGCACAGTTGTACAAATAAATGTTATTATAGTTGCATCCATCATATAATGTTGTAACAGGATCTTTTATTGACCTTCATTTTGCTGGTGTCTTTAACCAAGGCAAAAAGTGACTTACCCATTTATACAGTGGGCTAATTTTACTGTGCATTGTTTCAAGGTAAGCACCTGGTCCAAGAGTACTAGAGCAGGAGTACCAGGGATACCAGGGACCAACCAGGTCTTACTGAGCTGTCCACTTTCTCTTTAGTAGGCATTATTATTAAACATTAATACTGCTCTAATATTTGAAAAAGTATGACATAGAAATATTAATTTCTGGGTATTTATTTATACCAATGTACACCCTTCACCACCATACCACCAGTTAACTTCTCGCTTTCTGTAATTAAAGGTGATATGCATTTTACAGGCCTAAACAGGCCTAAACATATTTGAAGCTGACGGGAAGCACTGTGTTGTTGGATTTCTCATCTACTTTACCACCCGTAACCATACCCCCTGGGATTGGGAGGTTCTGCCATGCTTAACGGACCCATTTGCATGCATCTGTGAGCTACTGGACATGAGGGAGGAACCTGTTTCTTTAGTGAGTTCAGGAGGTCAGAAACCGCTCCCATGTGCTCGGGATGTCAGCCAAGGTCATCATGTTGCTTCTTAATCCCGGACGCCAAGCAGGCGAGCATTGTGAGCTGAATGGGCCACGAAGGCTGCGGTGTTCTCCAGCTGGATCAGGCGGCTAGGATTACAGCTTAGCGTCGCATGAATTGCGGCTGTGAAAATAATTAGAAAAATTTTATTGGCATTTATAGAAATTGAGTTTTTCCTGATTTTCTAAGCATTTTCATTTTTTTGAATTTAATATTTCCAATTTTAATTAATTCCAGCATGCCAGCATACAGAGCGCTCACTGTAGGGCGGCAGCCATATTCCTGTTGTCAGTGGGCCATCAGAAGAAGAAATGTCACGCGGGGTCTAATTAGACGTCTCCAGTGTTCAGTGGAGTGTGAGCAGCCAGCTACAGGGTTGGCATTAGTCCCCGGGGATGGGAAAGGATACTGTAACCTCACACCCCGGGGGCCAGGCCTCAAAGACACATTAATGACAAATAATAGCCATTGTTTTGTGGATCTTGCCATTCGCTTTATGTAATGGTTATTTTTGAACACAGCACAAATGTATGCTAAGCCAGAACTGTACCTGTCATAAGAACATACATTGTTGGGTTTCAAGGATTCAAAATTTACATTGTGATTTGCATGCCTTTCCAACCATATATACAAACAGCAGAAATCACTTCATTTTAATATCTTGGGCTTATTTCTGTTTATAAAAGCCTAGAAAAGAAAGACTTTGATTGCTTGATCATAACAGATGCCTCTGAGTGAGTGAGTAGAGCTCGGCAGACCTGATAGTTGTGACCCGCGATTGCAAGACGGTTGAACTGAGAGCAACTGTGCTTTCACTGAGGATTGACCCAGTGTCTATTCAAGAGGATCCACTTCATCAGCCTGACTTTAATGTTCAACTATGCCTTTTCACTTCATATAAGCAATTAAAGCATTTCCCTGACAAAATGTTAAAAATACATTTATCTGAAAAAAAAAACATTAAAATTTTGAATTTACCAGATACATCTCTCTAATGTTGGGGTGTGCAGTGTGTATTCAGCAACAGATGAAGAGCTTAAGATATAAACATATCATAATAAAAGTACAGGTGTTTTGGTCTGATACCACCATGTTGCTGGTTTGCATCACTCAAGTAGCTGTCTATAGTGACATTATAAGTGACACTGAAACAGCAGATACATGGATAATCATAGCAATGGTGCTCTGGGCTTATTTAGATAGCTTTCAGGGCATCGTGTGAGAAATGGGCCCGAAAACAGTGTTTTTTAATGACCTATCCCGAATTCTGGCAGGGATTCAGCAGTTCTGAGGTTGAAAGAAAGTTTATTGCACCATATCAGGGTCAAAAAAAATTCTCTGAAATGAATGAACCTCATTATTGGGAAAATACTAATGTTACATAACCACTGGGTTACTTTTATGGGCTCCAAGGTGCTCACAGTAAGGGTGATAGGAAATAATGGTGGAGAACTGTGGGTAAACCCAGAGACGGTCATCTTCTGTGCATTTTTCTCTCCTTTATGCTCAGTGATGGCAAAGACTGGTGGCCTAATAGAACTGTCTGCATCAGTGACACAACCGTCTCTGAAATAAGTGCACTTTTCAGGACAGCCAGTAGTCACTGCCATTTAAAGTAATTCTGTTAACCGGAAGGTTCTACACAAAGTTCTAACGCTGTTGTTAACAATATCATAGTGTAACTGTGTAATGATGTCAGGGAGTGTTAAAGTTTAAACCTAGTCAGTCAGGCTATGTCTTGGTAAAACTAAAACAAACACTCCGGTTTGAATAAATATTTAAAAATGGCTACTTTTTTATTTCTACTCATACCATCAACCTGACATCTTACAAAACTGAATATTTTCCAGTTTAAAATAAAAAGAATATATATTGCGACATAGCACTGTCTCTATTAAAATTTATGACGGGCAAACATAAATCAAATTTAAACCAAATTTAAATTTTGTGATTAAATCACTGTGTCACCATACGAAGACCATTTTGAGAGCTACCTGCTGTATGATGCTGTGTGTTGAAAAATAAAGTACACACAAAGGCTAACTGGATTTACTTGTGTCTCCATAAAACATGCGCCCAGCATATTATAATATATAGCATAGCATAATATAATCAATTAACAGGCCATGCCGAGTGGTTCGAGGACCAGTTTAGTGCGTGTTCAATTAGACCTGAACTAATAAAATTAAAATATATTAATAGGCTTTCATTGGTTACTTGTTGCAGTCCAACTCATTGCATTTCTCAACAGCATCTGACATACCTCAAGCCATCTGAACTCTTGTTCCCATAGATAACTGATGTTTACATTAACCAGGAGTCATCACTGAAAAAAAATTTACTGACCACAAGAAGGGGGGTGGTAAATGACACCGCTGAAATATTGATGTCCGGAGAATGGCTGGGCGTCTTGTTAGAGTTGGCGATATGCTGAGGCAGAGAAGTTTCTTTTTTGAAGTGGCACGGTGATGATTTAATTATTAACGCACCAAAGTGCACAACTAGAATCACACGCTGGACTGCAAACAGGGCAGTGTGGAGAATGTGGTGTCTCTGCAGCTGGAAAAAGAAATGGGGTGCTGGGTGCGGGGGTCTAGACTGCAGCCTATCATATATAAATGATGAAGTTCCAGTGTGGAACGTCAGAAGAATGGTTCTTCTGCTTCGGAGGAGTGGGTCAATATGGCCAGATTATTGTCTCCCAGTTTTAAATTTCATTAAATCTCTCCTGGCCAGGTTCTAAAGCCAGATTTAAAAAAAAAAAAACCTCCAACGTAATGATGGACATTGACATCGATGTTAACACTATGTATCGTCACCCCTTTCCAAAATACTGTGACCTCGCCCCATAAATCTGACAAATTAAAAATGTGATCATATCCCTGGAGACCCTCTGGACCGCTAATGTGCCCCAGGGTTGAGCCTATTTTGGTCCTTTTTATTGAATCATCGGCCCATCCGGCACACTCCCACGCTCCTCTGCTGTGCTGTTTTTCTCCTCGCTTCCCAGACTCCACACATTGCCTTTCCTCGGCATTTCCAACAGAAAGGAAAGACCTTCTACCTCCTGTTCCCTTGCTCGCTCCCAGGTGAACTCATTACCCACCTGACAGATACTGTTACTTTGCTTGTTTTGCTAGTCGCTAAGCATCCACATGTGGCCCCCAATTTTAGCACAGCCAAGGCCCTGTGCAGGTGTATTTGTGGAACATAAAGTGACAGGTGCCCACAACATGTCTGGGCTTGTCATAGGCCATGTCTGTGTTTGCCAAAAGGGGACACATTTATCCTTCACAGCCGAGTTAAATCCCAGGGTGTAAAACCAATGTGTTAATTGCACTGCTTTGATAATGATTGCATTTAATTTCACCAGTTAATTCCCGCAGCTCTTCCTGATCCTGTTTATCCAGCTTAGTCTTTCTTTCCTTTACTCTTCTCTCTTCCCCCAGCATTTTTGCTCTGTCTGTACAATAGTAAGTATTGCCCCCCCCCCCAGGCCATTATACTTTGTGCATTAGGCTCAAATCCATCTCGGGGTGTGCAGGGATTGCCTGTTCTCCGCATTTTCTACCCAAAAACATGCATGGAAGAAGGAGATTGTTAACCTCTTCTGGGCTTCCTTTCCATGAATACCGTGATTATCCCTACAGGTCAAATTCGATTCAGTAGGACTTTGCCTATCCCACCTACCTACCTACCTACCCATGGGAACAATGTGAAACATGTGACCAATACAGTGATGCAATGATGCAGCGCTGTGCTGTTAACCTCATCCTCACCCCCGGCTAATAACCCTGACTTAACAGACCTGTAATACCAAATTTTGCTGCATGTCTTTCTGAAAACTATTTGAATCCCAAGTTGAGAGCTTTCAAAATGCATGGAATTTGTGTGTTGGTATGAGTATTGGTAAATGTCACTGTGTGGTAGATCAGCAATTATTTCTGCATTATCTCAGAGGTTTCTGTTCTGATGGTGAGTCGCTTGTTTAATATGGGATACTATGAAATAAAACAAAAATGACGGGTGGGCCATTATAAAAATTACAGCACATTTGAGTGGATTCACTTCCTGCACGCGGTGATTGAAAAATGCTCTCACAATTTTCCAGTAAGTGTATTTGATGCATAACTTCTACTGGCTGCCTCCCTCTGCCCCCCCCCCCACCCCACCCCACCCCACCCCAGCTGGTAGCGCAGGCCGTTCTCTTTACATGCATGAACACGGCGGGCGTGTTCATCAGCTACCTGTCGGACCGTGCACAGCGGCAGGCCTTTCTGGAGACGAGGAGGTGCATCGAGGCACGACTACGGCTGGAAACCGAGAACCAGAGACAGGTGAGAAAAGTGACTGTGTGTCCCCTCATGGTGGGGAGGGGTCTGGGCATAGTGTCCATACCTCACCTTTGATAAATGTGTTAGGCCACAGTGACCACATCATGCATACGATGACTATATACTGGGTAGTGACCCTATCTCAGGTGGTTAAAGGTGCCACATTGTACTTAAAGGAGTTCTGAATTCTGTCTTCTGCCATAACACCCTTCAGCAAAGTACTTGCAGCTGAATTAAAGTGCTTGGCATTGATCCAGAAAAATAAATAAATAAACACCCTGCTGTATAAATAGATGAGTAATTGTAGGATTGTAAGACACTGGAGAAAAAAAGCATCATCAGCATAAATAATTCAGAATATAAGAGAAAAGTTGCCCTCATGACTTGCCATACTCAAACTTTCTGTTTCTAGAAATATACAAAATTGAGCAATCATTTAAAACTAACACATCAGATGAAGTTTAGCTTTAAATTTCAGTTTCGGCATGAATATGAATGCAAGCTGAATTGAACAAAGTGGCATTCTTAACTAAGTTATCACTCATTGGCTTGCAGTTTTAGTAATTTTTCTTGGTTGGCCTGAATGTGGACCTCACTGTTCTGTAAATATGGTGTATAACTGGAAGCCCATATCCCTTTGTGCTTGGGGAAGACGGTGAGAGGTTGGGGGCGGCTTTTAAGCCTGGCCATTTCCTGAACGTGACTGCGCTCAAACACGACGGTGTCTTTTTAATGGACTGGAGAGCTTTCTCGTCTCCAGACGGTGCATGAGCTAATGCAAGCGAACAACCTCCTTATCAGGCTCATGGCCAAGGATGGGGCGAAGGCTGGGATGCCCAGATCAATGGCCAAGAGAAATTTCCTGCCCTTTTAAATCATATGATCCAGTAAATCACTGTGTGTGTGCTTCACGGCAGCAGTGCCGCCTCCCAAGAAGGGCACACGAATGGCTGTAGAAGCCCTTAAGTGTAAACTGAGATTTAAATCAATTGTTACTCATGTATACAGATGACTCAGTTTCTCAGTTTTATTTGGATCTACCACAAATATTTAAAAATAACCTGACCTTTCTAAGGATAACATTATATGACAGCTGCTGATCCTTTATGTGAAGAAGCTTAAGTGAAAGAGCATGTCAAATACAAGGTGTAAAGGCAGTGTAACTGTGAGGACATGTAGGATGGATTCAATACCGTTAGTTACCCTGACGGCTGGTTACATAACAGCTGTTTTGTAATAGCTACCATTGAGATCCAAACCTCTCATTCATCCAGCCTGCAACAGTATACTGGGCAATTAAACATAAACATGAATGCTGTATATCTGTCATTTTAATGTTACAAAAGGAATAGCATGAATTTGGTATTGATAGTTCAGTGGGTTTTTTTTTTTTGATTTTAAGGACTCTAGGTTATCCAGCCCAAGTACAACTTGAGAACGATAGCATTGACTAGACTTTAGTGTCGGAATAAAGACTATAGTGATAATGGGCAGCAGGTGGCGTAGTGGTTAGCACTGTTGCTTTGCAGTCCAAAGAGTCATGTTTAAATCCCTGCTCCTGCTGTAGTACCCATGATTAAGGAACTTATCCTGAACTCATGCAACGAAAATGTCCCAGTTGTATAAACGGGTAAGTTATTGTAAACAACTTATTGTGCAGACCTAATGTTTTAAATTGCTTTTGAGATAACCATAAGCTATATTAATAAGTAGTAATAATCTCAAGCCAAACCTAAAAACAGTGGCTCTTATGTGATCTCTTGTGCGTTCCTCGTTCCTCGTGACTCGGTCAATGACATTACATGCAAAAAACAGTTTCATTCAGAAAATCAGACAGCTTTTGCCGCATGTCCTTCCTTGGCATGAATGTCCCAGTATGCCTGTTGGGCATAATTTCCAATTAAGCATTTTGAAAATTCTATCCACAGTTTGCAAAAGTAATAATGTTTTTTTTTCACCTGAAAACCTTCCGCAGCATTTTTTGACCTCATAGTCTAACATCCGTGTTCTTGTAGCACCAACGGTTTAATTTTTTAAGTTATTTGTGAACTGTGGGACTTCCTTTGGTAATTCTTCCAGGCTGCGACCTGTGGTGCCGTCCTCTCCATTTCTCCACCCTGTGGAGCTCTTGGTAAACACTTGTAAACTGTCTCCTATGAATGGTTGGGGGATGATTCTCCACCACCACTACCGTCATGTTTTCCTGAAGCTGCTGATGTTCTGCTACACTGGCACAAGGAGAAAAAGATATAACAGTAATATAATAATCCCTTTAAGGATAACTGCAATAACACCTTTTTGGGTTGTAAAGACATCCCGTTAATTTTGAGCTGGACACTATGTTTAAATATGATCAGCTCATCTACTCTGAACTACAAAAAGAATTTATATGGGCATCTACAGTTTCCACTCATGAAACCTCAGGAGGTTCCACAGCATTGTGCTCTAGTCGTGAAGATCTATATTATCTCTTGATTTTAGTTTTATTTGCTTTGGAGATCATGTGGCTAACAAACTGCAGTATGTAGAAGGGTTGAGAGCCCACTGTCCCTAACAGGGGTCTGCACTCCTCCACCCCTGTCCCCCTAGGAGAGGCTGGTGCTGTCCGTTTTACCTCGGTTTGTAGTGCTGGAGATGATCAATGACATGACCAATGTCGAGGATGAGCACCTTCAGCATCAGTTTCATAAAATCTACATCCACCGCTATGAGAATGTCAGGTAAGGTCTACAACACTGGGAACGGAGGACTTCTCATTTTCTGAAAAATTTTTTTTTAAGGCCTGTCAGTTATGGGTTCTCAATTTTTCTATTTTGCATGTGCCATTACCAGTTGGAAAAAGCAATGTGTTCGCACTATGTAAAAAATATCCCATGCATCTTTCCCGATTTCTTCTGCTTCCATAGTTTGTCTTGGCAACTGCATTTAACTGCTTTAGATGAACCTTGCATTAATGTGATATTTCCATATTTTATTCAGCATTCTTTTTGCAGACGTGAAAGGCTTCACCAACCTCTCCACCACCCTGTCGGCTCAGGAACTGGTCAGAATGCTGAACGAGCTTTTTGCCCGGTTTGACCGCCTCGCACACGTAAGTGAAGGGGCGTTTCTCTGCATACAGCCTGCTGAGGGATTGTAGGTAGAGAGGACCACTCATGTCTCTGGCTTTTCCCTCACGGTTCTGTATGACTTTTTCAGCTGCCGTAAAACAGTGTATATCTCTATCTATATCTTCATGAGTTCAGGTAATTCAAAATGTTGTCATAGTTAAATAATTTCTCCGATGCTATAAAGCTGATAAGACAATATCAGAAAAATTCTAGCTATTCCGTCCATCCGTTTTCTCACCGCCTATCTTTGTGAGGGTTGCTGTGGCAACAGGTCAGTGGAAAAATTTAACTCAGAAATTATTGCTCAAAGTTAAAGTTGAGTTTGTCAGGGGAAAACTTTAAATTTGTCAATGAAAACTAGATATAGAATGACGTGTTTCAGTTCCTAACAAAAAACTAATTATAATCTTCTGCCTGAAGCCTAATGCATATTCAGGCAATAATTTGCTGAAGCAAATAGAGGATGAGTCTGTGTTGTTGAGTTGCAAAGTTCTGGTGAACCATGACAAATTGAAAGTGCTGGATTAGTGAAGTGTAATCCTAAAGCATAAATTAATTCCCTGCAGGTATTTTATAATTACCTCCATTTTCTCTTCTCATGCCGATTTAATCGTCCAGTTGAGACGCACCTATGCCATGCCTTCTTTCATAATGGCCAACAACACTTTGCCTGGTTAATTATGCCAGCAAAGAAACACTAGTTTTCTCATAATAATAGCAATAATAATAAAAAGGGCAATGACAAGTAATGAATAACAACACATTTGTGTTTTTGTTTTCCCTTAAATCTGCCGTTTGAAGTGAATTATGATAAGGAAAGTGCCTTTTGCCGAGTCAAACTGCTGACTGTTTGTAAAAGGGTGTTTGTGACACAACTTGTTGGGAGTTTGTCACTCATTGAGTTGACTGGGTAGCACAGAACTTCCAAAACTTCCAAACTTCTACTTTGCAAAAGAAGGATATTAGTATGGCTTAGGGCAGCGATTCCACAAAGCTTTGCAGTCAAATTCAAAGACGATTTAGAGCCACACCTTTCTGGTAGGTGTGTTTGCCTCTAACCCTTACTGCAGCTCATTCTATATTTTGTTTCATTGTTGTTCTGAACATTTCTGTAGAAGTACATTATACATGATAATTAATTCACATTTGAGGGATGAGTGATTAATATTGCCGCTATCTTATCTACATTTTTTTTCCACCCAGTAGATGTGTCTGAAGTAAAGAACACCTTCCATCTTTGATGTATTCTTTCAAGTTATATACATGAATAATGAATATTAACATTTGCTTTTTCAGCCATTAGAGAATGTTTTTTTTCTTCCTGCAAATACCTTTGTTATCATAAATAAACAGGCCATGTATAATATAACAGATTTGCTGTTTCATTGGCTTTAAGACACAAAGATGATGAAAAGATGTGCGAATTTCCTTTTTGGGCTTATCCTGTCCTGTCTGTCTTCTCCTCTCCTCTCCTCTCCTCTCCTCTCCTCTCCTCTCCTCTCCTATCTTATCACAGGGCAAAGGGACTATGTATGTATAAAAATTAATCTTATCCTTAATCTTCCTTGTTTAATAACAGCACTCACCATTGGTCACTAAATTGTACATATTTAGTACAAAGTAAAAATGACTATGAGAGATATATATCATACCTTAAAATTAAGCATAACTCTATTGCAGGGCATACATCTGTCTGTGTTCCTGTGACTGTATCACCAGAAGTCTTATGAATATCTGATTATATTTTCCTGGACTGAGGGCTAGATGAAATCAGACCTCGGCCTCACGAGCAAAGCCATAAAATAACTGCAAGATATGCAAGCTGTTTTGGATAAATACGTCTGTTAACCAAGAGACAAAATGCAAATACTGGTACAAACTCGGAGCAAAGGCAAGCTGCCCAAGGAGATGAATCAAACACCGTGCGCATTAAAGAAGGGCCCGCATCTGTTTTTTTTAGCTACCAGACAGGCTTCTGTATGCAGAGAGCAACAGGCCTTCAATCATTTCTGGCCTGATTCTAATGTTCATATTGGCTCCGGCTTAACCCATGCCAGCTGAAATCTTATAATAGCAAACCACCAGATTTGTCTCCCCTTTAATTATTTATATTTATTTAATTAATTATTTAATAATTTTTTTTTTTACTATTTTTCATTGTATGTTTCAATTACATTTTCATTGCAATTTTTGTACTTTTACTTGAACGGTACTTTTACTCAAAGCTATAACTCGAGCAAAGTTACAGCAGGGAATATCATGAAACTTTTTTAAAATTTAAGTCCTCTTAATATATCAAACAATATATTACATATACACCTGCTACCAATGTGATCGTGATGCTGAAGTGAATTTTGACCTTAAATTTCAGGTTTATTTTAGGGTTCAGTTCAGCAGCTGCCATATGTGGGGTCAGGTACCTGATACACGCACAGCTATAATGTGTTTAAACAGTGGCGTGACACTAAGGCTTGTGCTCCCCCTTGACCTCTGCAGGAACACCACTGCTTGAGGATCAAGATCCTGGGAGACTGCTATTACTGTGTGTCGGGTCTGCCGGAACCCCGCCAGGATCACGCCCACTGCTGCGTGGAGATGGGACTGAGCATGATCAAGACAATCCGGTGGGTTACCAAGCAGCCGGCCACGCTCGAGCACATCCATCAGTAGGGGTGCAGGACCTTTAAGAGCCCTAATGAAGCTCCGCCCACAGCTGTCCTCACAATGTGGTCTGTATATCATCTGGCTGCAACTGCTTCTCAAAGCAGCACTGAAAATGGGCCTGATCAGCCACACATCTTTAATGAAGCCATTAGTTCGCAAGGCTGCAGCCTGGTTAAAGGGCACCTCTAGTTCATTAGAAGATCCAAAAAAAAAAACAATTTCTGTGCTATGAAATTGAGGACATGCTTGGCTGAGAAGACAGAGAATATACTGTATGTGATGAGGTAATGCTTGTCCTCTTGCTGTAATGATTTCCATGCATAAAGGCCAATCAGATGCAAGTCGACCTTGAATATTGCAGTTTAGAAAAATAGCTGAACAAGGTCAATAGTGTACAGTTGGCTGTATTTATTAGTGATTGATATTGAATGCTTTGTGCTTCTCAGACCACAGTCCTGCACTCTCAAAACTATCTATCTCTATTCAGCTGCAATCTTGTACTTATAGACAATATGTCCAGACCATTCTGATGCAGTAAGGTGTCTATTAGTGGCAAAAGTTAGCAGGATAAGAGCTGTTTTTGAGTGACCACTTATCCCTTTTATTACTCTTCTGTTACTGTGAATTCCAGAGTGTTCCACAGCACCTCTGGTCATGGTAATGAAGCTGACTATGGTGGTGAAGATGATACTGATGAAGAAGTTGTGTCTATAAAGCATTTGACAGTGTCGCAGCGGTTTACCATCTTTCGCTCACTTTCTATAGTCCGTATGAAATAAGTCACGTGTCATTGCTCTGTGCCCTAAATTTTGCAGTATGGCGCAGTCATGGTAAAAACAGAACTATTCTTCAGGTGATGTATGAAAGGAATTATTGCAGTCATTATTATGGATGTATGAGGTAAACACAAGAACCGTCTTGGTATGGTGATCTTCAAAAGGTTTTTCTGTGTAAAAGATTGACTTTAAATGTTTTAATTTCCAATGCTGCAATTCCCATTGTAAGTAGGTAGGCATTTCTTCAGTTTTCTAAGTATCTCCCATTACCATGTCGCCATGGCCCAGGTACGTGAGATCTCGAACAAAGCATGACATCGACATGCGAATTGGCATCCACTCGGGCTCAGTCCTGTGTGGGGTCCTGGGCCTACGTAAGTGGCAGTTTGACGTCTGGTCATGGGACGTGGACATCGCCAACAAGCTGGAGTCGGGCGGCATTCCCGGGTGAGCATCCAGAGCATATGAGCAGTGAATGTTCTGATGTGTTCTAGAATTAATTTGAATAAATCCAACACCTCTGATTTGGTAGGCAACACAGAGGCATCAGCGTGGGCATTGAATTCAATCAGGCTTCTCTTAGTGATGCTAATGGTCTTTTTTAGTCCATTAATGACTTCTCGTGTTGGAGACGCTTCATAAGTTAACGAACTGGGCAGCACAATTCGTTCATTTGTTTCATTAGGATTTGTTTACCAGCATTTCGCCTTGTTGACTGTGTAAAAAGAATAGTCATGTTATTTTCCATTTTTAAGTTGCCATCGCCAATAGCTATTTAATCCTCTCATGAATAGATTGGTGTATCATAACCCCTAGAAACCTCGTTGTGCAATAACAACCACCCCCCCACCCACCCACCTCAAAAAAAAAAAGCAGTGACCTGCCCAGCACCGCCCCTTTCCCTCGAGCTGGTGCAACTGAATCACTGAGCGTCAAGGGGCAGACGTGACTGCCGCAAGCCAGTTGCTCGCAAACAAGCCCTTTGAGTGCAGAAGCTTTAATTACTGTTATTACTGGTGTTATTTCCCCATGAGCCCTCCCGCTCCCGGCACCTGTAATCCCACAATCCACTCTAGAACAGATGGGCCACGTTCTCCTCAAGGGACCCCGCAAAGCCACAAAACATCCCTTCCTCATCTAAGCATCAAGAGACAGTGATTCATCAAGAAACCCAAAGTGTACACAGATACAGTACGTTCAAGTTTTCCGGTCCCATGTCGGCACTCTTTTCCGACTGTGAAGTCAGCCCCTTGTTGGCACACAATGCGTTAAAGAAAGGCCCTGCTCAGGAAATAAAAAAAAAAAAATCATAACAGCGAATGGGCGAATGACTAAACAATTCCATGAACACACTGACAGCCTTTCTCTTTGATGAAATCCATGCAGCTGACGGCATCCGACATAAGCAGGATTTTCAAAAACACTTTTAGCCCAATTAGTTCAGAATGACAATGGATATGATTTATTTCACTAGCATAAGTCATTTGGCCCTGTGTGGATCCTCAGTAAAAGTAAAACAATGGCCTACTTTTTAAAGTGAATCTCTGCATTACCCTGCGATAGAATGGCGTCCCATCTGGGGGCACAGTCTTGCACCCCAGTGATTCCACGATAGGCTCTTGACAACTGCGACCCTGCCCAGGATTAAGTGGTTAACAATATCGAATGGATGGACAGATGGACGGATGGATGGATGGATGGATGGATGGAATCTCTCTATTGCCATTTGTAACTATTCTCTGCTTTAAAGTCAATCAAGTTATATGTCTCAGCTAATTTCCAACTGAATTTTCTGGCGGTTGCTCAGTCTGGTACTGTTGAAGATAACGGCTGAAAAAATGTGTTTAGTATCTGTTCAAAACACATATATCTTGTTCACACAGCGTTGAGATATTTCCACAATTATATGGTTTCTGTATGTGACCAATATTCTAGTATCCCTTGCTTTCGTGTCGTGAGATCTAGACATTTTGGAGAGTGTTTATTGTTTTTAACCATTAATGCAGCAGCAGCAGTTCTGACAAATGTTGCACAACACCTTCCAGCAGCAGCAGAGAAACTGTTCTGTCTGGCGGTTGGCGGCAGGTTTTGTCTATTTATGGAGTGCTGCTTCTGTTGAGTTGTACAGTGGCAGTCCTGTCTAATGGTTTGATCTAGTTCTGTCCACTTTAATAGGAGCAGTGCTGAATATTGCATGAATTCTTGGTTTAATGGTAAAATGATTTGCTGGCTGGGTTGGTTTGTTGGCTGGGTGCTGCTTCTGTTCAGAGATAGACTTGGACACAGTTTTTAGATTTTGGTACCAGTTCTGTCTGAAGTCTAGTTCTGGACTTTGAAAGTGCTAGTTTTGTCTATGGACTGGGTGCTGGTTCAGTAACATCACTTGTAAGATGTTTTATCCTGTAGTGCAGCAGAAGTTGTCTTCAGTGTCAGTGTTAGTTTTGCCTGACTGTTCTCTCCATCAGGAGAGCACCTATAAATAGGTGAGTGCAGACAATTGCCTCAAATAAAAAAATAAATTGTAAGCTCAGGAAGAATATATAATCATAGTTTTGTAAGAAAATCCCTATTTATTGTGAATGCAGCATATACATCTGTCTTTTTCCCTCATATAAACTTAGTTGTTGAAAATAACTTTAGTTTTTAACCTACTTTAGTTGTTTAAGTATAAATTTGTGTTCTGTGCAGATATAAAGTTTAAAAATAAGTTTAAAAAAAAACGTACTGAAAATAACATTTTATTTGTAAGTTCAAATTGTGTTCACCCTTCTTCACGATTTTAATGCATGTATATCGAAAATAAAAATATTTTGCTGTCATATATGTGTACCTTTTTTAGTTTAGATATGGTAGTCTCAGGGTTGTCAAAATAATTACCTAGGAGTGACAAAAACCCTCATGCCGACCATTTGGGACAGCAGCAATTCTGTCAAGTGATAGACCAGTGGTTCTGTTGATGGCAGAGAGGAGGTTCTCTCCAGTGGTAAAAGGGTGGGTGGACTGACAGTTCTGTCCAGTGAGAAACCGAGGCCTGTATGTCCATCCCTCAGGAGGATCCACATCTCCAAGGCAGCCTTGGACTGCCTCAATGGAGACTACGAGGTGGAGGAGGGCCACGGCAAAGAGCGCAACGACTTTCTGCGCCGACACAACATTGAGACCTACCTGATCAAGCAACCCGAGGAGAGTCTGCTCTCGCTGCCCGAGGACATTGCCAAGGAGTCAGCCAGTGCAACCGGGCGGCGGAGCAGCAGCGCCACCTTCACAGAGGGCTCCTGGAGCCCCGAGTTGCCTTTCGACAACATCGTGGGCAAGCAGAATGTAAGCGCCTGTCCTCCCTCCTGTCCTCCCGTCTCACCTGTGAGCACGTGTGAGTGTGTGTGGATAACGCCTCTCTAGCTTCTGCTCCTACGGCTAGTTTTAGTCCGTTGCTTTTATTTATTTTGAACCCTTTACTTCAGTCGGTTTAAGTTCATTGAATTCACTTTGTTTAAGTTTGTTTTCTGTACTGTGCAATTTTCCCAACAGTGGTCTTTTGTTAATTAATCTTTAATAAAAAAATGCACAAGTTAAAGTTAAGCAAATTAAGTTGTGTATAAGGGGTCCTCTTAATATAAAAGCACCTTGCATCTCATTGTCTGTGATGGAATTGCTTCTTAGTGTGAAGCATGTTTTGTAGTTTTTTAGCAGATGAGGAAGAGTTTGGAATCATCTGTCACTGGTAGGGTTTGAAAGGCACAGTGTGTTTTTAGGTCTCTGTACTAGTGCCCTTGAATCACCTGACATTTGTTCATTTTGAGGAGAAGCAAAAAACTCTTTGGAAACAAAGTAGACCAACTCTCAAAATGGGCCATCCAAGGCCATACGGCAGCACTTTGTTCTGCACCCCTCTGCCATGCTCTGTGCTCACCATCTGCCTGGGCTCACAGTTAAGCAAAAAATTCAGGTTCCATTAACATGAACTGCCAGTATGCATGTCCAGTTGGGTGGTCCAGTTACAGGTGACTGCTTTTAGAACCCAAACTAAGCCTGCTGCCTTGAACCCATGCCCCACTGAGCCCGAGTGCACCCCACTGCCTTTTGAACAGTGACTGCAAGTGCTGATATAGGTTCCTTGCAGTGATTTCTGTAAAGCACTTATAAGGCCTGGAATTTGTTTCTTAGGAAGTGCAGCTTTGAAATCAAAGTTTACTGTGTAGTTAAGTTCTTATTTCTGCCACCTGTAGATATCATTCTGCCCACCTGGTTTGACTGGCATCACTTTTTCCCTGTTGTCAGTTCAGGGCAAGAGACCTGCTAGTGGCTGAACTTCAGCAGATAAAATAGGAGCCCTGTCATTCCCTATTTGAGAAGAAAGCTGAAACATCTCAGCACAACCAAAGGGAGAAATTAAATTAACGGGTAGTGAACTCAGAGTCAAACGGCACTCCTGAAACAACGGTATTACTTTTCTCTTTGACGCTGCTGGCGTGGCAAAGGCTGGTCCAGATGGTGGTGGTGAGCCGGTCGCTGTGAGGTGTCCTTGTCGAAAAAAGCCAGGAGCGTAATTTCTCAAATGCAGCGTCTTTGAACTTCCCCAGCACTTCTGCCAAATTTCAATAAGCACTTTAAAGCGCCTGCTGCAGAATTTTTGCCCAAGGGATGATCTCCTCACGGGGACAGCGAGAGCTCAGTTAAAATCACACTGCAGACAGCTCAGCAGACGGTGAGCTGTATGACTGACTTTATTGCTCAGATTTCCTGATGTTCTTATTCTGAAATGGCGTAAGAGTCACTCCCTGGATTTATGGGGATATGTGCTCCTTTTCGTAGGAGGTCAGACACATTAAAGGCATGTTACGTTTAAAAAAATCCTTTTCTTATTCAGCAAGCTGCCATCCCTTGTTAGCTGAAGTTTTTTTTTGTTGGAAGAGGAACAGTATTTACTGCAGGGACTGAATAATGCCAAGATGGCTTCAAATATCAATGAATATTTGCTAACTATATGACACGTCACTCCACATTGAGACATATTTGAAATATGGATTCACTTGTCGATTGTTTGTTTCTGTGCCAGACTGACTATGTCGACAACAACTCTTTCATCTCAGAGTGTCATCAGCTTACCTTGTGAGCCCTGTTTTGCGTTGTGTGTACCAACCCTGTAGGTTGCCTCAGACAAAGGCATCAGTTAAATTAATACTAAGCCCGATTCAGCCCAGATATAGAGACCATTCCCTTCCTGACAAGGGAATTTTTTTCCCCAAAAACACCAGAAAAGTGTACGTTGTAGCATCCAGCCATCTCTTTGCAGTTGTCTTCCCTTGCAGTCCCTTTCTGCTGTCATCAGAGCGCTTCTCGCCTTCTCCTCATCCCTTTCATGCCTTGTGCTTTAACACGAAAACAGTCTTTCATGGTGCTTGCCTGTTTGGAGGATTTTCACTTCAAAGCCGCCTCGCCGGATGTCCTGAGATTCTGCCAGCGGTTCGCTGCTGAGATAATGCACTCGCTAAAATAAAGATGCCATTTGTTTACATAGCAACAGCTTTCTTGCGTGATGGGAGAGCCCTTTCATAGTGACACATTTGTATAAGGATCAGTGAGGCCTCTGCTGGACAGTGAGTGTTGTGCACCTGTGGGACTGCAGGTTTACTTCACTGTAAGTCATCTGGTTACAAAATTTCGAACCCTAGCGTACCTGTATAAATGACTTTAGTATAAGCATGCTTATGAGAAGTGCTCTTACTGGCTGAAGGTTGACATTTTCTTAACTTGACTGTTCAGTTCGTACCTTTAAAACCATTAGGTTTATTTATCCTCATCCAGTTTGGAGGCCTGAGAGAAATATTTTGAACACTGTTATTTTAAGGATTCATAGACATTCTTGCATTTCTATCTAACTAATAAGCACCGACTGCATATATGTCACAGTGCTCCCTGTTTCAATTTGTAAATCTGTTTGAATTCTATTTTGCCATTTGCTGTGATTTGAAGCAGGCAGGCAATATCATCCACCTCGGAGCACTAAGGCAGGGTAAAATCTAGGTAAATGTGTCACTGGGGCATTTACGCCCTAAGCCTATTTAGAATTGCTTTAGTGTGTCTGCTTACGCAATGGTGCACAGTTGCATCTGAAACCCAGGTGTCAAGTGCAGAAATTCAAAAGTCAGCGCTGACATTATAAGGCAAGAATAAACAGACAAAATACACAACAGCAAAAACAACAGCGCAGAAAAATGGATTCACGTAAACAGGCTCAGGTACTCTGTACAAGCAGCATTTCCACAAAGCATAAAACACACAGCACCCCCCACTACCAAACTCCATCAAAGCAAAGCTCTAATTTTATTGCTTGTTAAACTAACTGCTTTGCTTCTCGTTTTTATGGGGTTTTGTGTTTTCCTTCTAACAACCGAACAGTTGAATACAATGGCCTATGGCTGTCCCATCCTGGAAGGAAATCTCATTTCAGATGCATCAACATTCTTGTCATTATAAACATCACAAACATCCTCGACATTTGCAAGCGTGGCCATTCTGTGATCGAAAGATCAGCATGTGCTTAATCATGTTTTATGTTCACTCTTTGTTGTGCACAGCATTAAAACACATTAATGTGAATTTCCATTATTGTATGACCTGCCATTACAATCTGCTGTACCAATGTCGCACTTAATTGGTCAAAATGGACACAGTATGTTCTCTTTTTCAATAGGCACAGCTTGGAAATGATGTTTGAACCAGACATTGGTCGGCTTTATGCAATGTGACAATTTGCTGTCGCTCTTAATTTTTCACGGCCTTTTCCCAATTGAACACAACAGCAGCATCACGAATCACAAAATATAGTATTGTGCAAAAGTCTTAGGCACCTGTGGGAAAAATGCTATAAAGTGAGGATGGGTCCAAAAATAA